>VWYI01036777.1:1564-104365 GCA_013399455.1 Anthoscopus minutus | reverse complement strand
ATTCACAACATTGGATTTCACAAGCTTGTGCTCCTCGTCTCTTTTAACCTTTTTAAGAGAGCAAGACACAATGCACTTTTAATATACAGAAATAAATCCTGCTTTTTCTCATCAAACCCTAAAAGAGGCCAGTATGACAGGCTGCTATCCTCTGGTGACTGCAGGAAAAACCCAGACAGGGTGACATAGGTGAGATAAATCCCTGTTTTCAACACAGAAATAGGCTGGTGCTAGCAAGTGGCTGAGAACTCTTAAAAAAATTGGACAAAGTGAATTATTTCACATGTGTATTTTGAGGGAGCTCTCAGCAGGGACCTTAAGACACCACATCCACACTGAGCAAAGGGTCTGTCAGTAATCCACATGACTCAGCAAAAGGCATGAAGCCTTTTTTGTACTTTCAGATGGCCTCTCTCCAGTTAAGTATACTTTTTTTCTAATGTGCTGCATTTTCACTGGCTCTGAAGTAGTAACCTAATCCTTAAAGTAGCAGCCTACAAAAGACCTTTCAAATGTCAACTCCTCACCTTTGCAACAATACACCTGTGCAATTTAGGCAAGATGTTGACTGTAACTGTTTCTTGAATGTGTTTGATCAGACACTGGAGCTCCTCTTTATTTCGGGGTAAGAATGAAACAGGTTTGGGCACTTTTTCAGCATCTGCAGATGGCTCAGCTGCTTGCTCAGGTTCTATTGGCTTCTCAGAGAGATTCTTCTCATTCTTCCCTTCAACTTCCTCCTCTTCCCCTTCACTCTGCTCCAGCTCCATGGCTTCTTCAGCCTCCACCACTGGTTCAAGGTCCATGGCAGCAGCTTCTATCAAGTAATTGCCAAAAGTATAGGTAAATACAGGAGAAAACAAAACCTGAGCCCTAATTTGAGACTCTTGTCAGAGCTTGGTTCTACACAAAGCTCCTACCTATCACCAGTGACAGAAAATCACCACTAAGCTTATTCTACTGGGTAAAGAAGCTTTGGCTGGCTGGTTTCTGATAACCACCTCTCAGGGACAGGTTTAAAGCAAAGACTTTAAGATGTTACTCTATGTCTGAACCCCACAGTCAGCTTAGCAAAGGTCAATGTCCTTGAGCTGCAGAGAACTGCCATTCACTTAAAACTGAGGATTTCACAAGGCAAGAGGTACTGACAAGCACAGCTTTGAGATATCCTCCTCCTTCACTCAAGTGGTCCCAACATAGGTAACCACAATAGTTAAGAAGCTGAAGATACAACTTCATCCCGTGAAATGGTAAGGGAAGCAAGGTGAGGACATCTTGGCTTTAGATAACCATGAAAGCAGCCAACACCAAAGGTAAACAACTCAGATGTGTCAGCAGCCATATGGCTGGCTGCAGACCTTGAGAACAACTCAAGTTCTGGGCTGTTTTGGCTTACAGATGCCTGGGATGGAGTGGTAATGTGGAGATGATTCCCAACACCTCTCCTGACTTTGTCAACACACAGAAGGAAAATCTGCACTACTCCTGAGGAGAAAAGTCAACACTAACTTCCAGTATGCCCAGTTTAAAAAGATAGGAGATCCTGTTGTCAACAGTAAACCACAAAACTTTGATTAGTTGCATTTGAGCAGTTTGAGGTAGTGTTTTTAGAAGCAGACACAAAAATCTCACCTTGGCTGTCAATGGTCACAAGCTGCTTTTCAAGCGTTTCATAGTCAAAGTGAAAGGCTCCCAGCACTGTCTCTAACAAGCTGCAGAAGGAAAACAAACATGACGAAAGATCAGCTCTCTGCACAAAAAGGAAGAGGATGCATATTCAAACACAACAGAAAAATCTTAAAAGCACTTTTTGGAAAACACCAGATTTAGTGACATTGCACTGTAAGGAGTTTTATCTTGAAAAACCCCAAAAATAAAAAGTATTTACTTCTCAGCTACATGCATTCTGTGACCTTGCTCACCGTGAAACATCACAGAGAGTGGTAAGGGAGCAACGCAGGTGTCCCAGGAGCAGGGACAATCTGACATGCATTCAGTGAGACATAGTGTAAGAAAGACCTGTTAAACCTTCATAGCTGCAGGCAGCAAGCCATGCCCACCTTCACTTGCCTAGGTCCACCTCAAAGTCAGCAATCTCTTGTATCAGGGAAGAGGCTAAAATCCATGTGATGCTCCTAAAATCACTGAATTATGCCTAAGCAGTCTTTGGAGAAATCCAGAGCAGCACTGCTCACGGTACCCACCTGACTCCCAGCTTTGTACCAATCTGTCCTGTTTGCAAGACATGGATGAAATGCTTCAAATGGTACAGATACGCTGACCATGAAAGATGTCGGCAGACAGCTCCAACAACTTCAACGGAGGCTGTTACCATATTTTCATGCTGCTCAAAAGAGAGAAATTCAGTTGCTGTTAGCACTCACAATGGTTGTGTATCTAAAGCATCCTTTACTCAAAGCAACACTGGACAGAAGTAACATCTGTCTAGTGGGGATGCTTAGGATCCAGTATTTTTAGATCTCCTCCTGAGCACTCGTTAGTTAAAAAAAAAAATCCCAGTCCATCAAGCAGATCTCCAGATTCACTTCCCCCAAAGTTTTCTGTTAAAACATTTAACTTTTCTCATATACTTAAACCTATGGGCTCACTTGTGTTAAGTGAGAACAAGAACCAGTCAAGGCATCCAACCACAAACACATAGCACATTGCTGGGCTATGCCAATCAACTATAAACCCATTTGAATTTGTGAAATAAAATGTCTATTTCTTCACCAAAGTGTCAATCTACGCATTTTACTGCCCTCTGGTCGAAGAGCTACTCAGTCACTCTACTGAGAGGCACAGCCTGCACTGCTGCAGGGGCTGGGTCCTGTGCCTGACTCTAATTGTTTGAGTTTCATAAAAAGATTTCTGACAGTAAGCAAATTAGACATTTACTTGGCTTGATAGAAGCAGGTCTGCTGTTAGTGTGCAGGGAACTACAGTTGTGTGATACCTTGCTTTTCAAAGCACAGGTGGAAAGTTTATCTACACTGACATTACAAGCAATTTCACTGAAAGTGACTAACAAAATGTCACCCTTCAAATTTTAATTACAAAGGTACTATTAATTTCAGATGTTTTCAGCCAATTTCTGCAGTTTCCCTCTAAATTCAGAGAATATTTTATTTGCCCCCACCTCTGTTACTAAGCACAGATTATATACTCACAGTCTACTGTCAAAGAGTAACTAATCTCACAACTAAACAGGAAGACACAAGTTTGGAAACAGAGAGAAAAAATAAGAAGCTGGTAACAAAAAACAAAGACAAATAAAACCCCAAGTAAAAGACTAAAACAAAACAAAACAAAACACCCTAACCCAAACAGTTAAGAGATCAACCTCTGAGAAGCAGGACAAGTTTAACAGATATAGGATTGGGCACAGACTGCATCTGCACTTTCCAAACCCTCTTTCTGCCACCAGAACCAGCACAGCACTTTTGTCTACAGTGGAGACACTCACTTCACAAACAAATCAGCTGTCTAAAGAGGTTAGGTTTTTAAGGCAAATGGTATATAAGTGAAAGTATTCAAGTGGATGTATTCAATTAAAAGAGCCTACCTTAAGCATTTTTTCACTGAAAATGGCAGTTGTAGCATAAGGCATGATGTAGTTCTGGAGGGATTTAGAAGACAGCACAAGCTTTTCCTCAGTGAGCTGCTTTGCCAGTTTCCTCAGAGCTCGTGCCCTCCTGTGGATCTGAGTCAGACATGGGAGACAGTGAATGAGGTGGTGCTTGAGTCACAGCTAGCATGAGAGAGCACCTACACCCAGCAGTTCTGAAAATGCCCCAGTTTTAGGTAACGGCATAAACATTTTACAGTAATTTCCAAGGCATGCTATTTTCCTTAAATCTCTGGGCTTTCACCAGCCTTTTGCCTCAACAGATATTCCAAGTCAATGGCATTGTGGATTCACAATCATATGACTGTATTATCCTCAGGTGTTAGACAAGGCAGGCAACTGCAAACAGCAGCTGCTGCAATGACACTGAGACTACATCTCTGAAAGCAGAAGAATTGTATTTTCATATTTCAAGAAAATTCAGGAGACCAGGCTTTGTGTAACATCTACATTGCAAGGTTTGTGAATGGGAAAGGGCTACAGAACCTCCAGACTAAGAGCAGCAGGGAACAGGCAAGAAAAAAGAGACCCATTCCATGCCTATGGAATGCCTATGTCAGAGGGATCTTCAGGATACTGCTGACTGTGGGCTATCATAAACCCAAGACATTTCTAGACAGAAACATGACTTTGATTCTCAATCACTCCTGTTGATGTCCACATCCCTTTTTTTTTGTAATGGTATCTAATGACATAGGTTCAATTTCTCAGCAGACAAGACACAGATGCTTTGCAAAACATACCCCCACAGTAAGATGCTTTTGCTTGGTAGGGAGGGCGAGGCACTAAGAAATGCCTGCTGTCTTTACCTGCATGTGTTTCATGTTCTCAAAGAAGTCCATGTCAGGATCATGGAGGTTGGTCAGCTGGACCAAATCCTGGAATTCAGGATTTATTGGGAATGTCTGAATGAGGCAGGAAAGCAGTGATGTGTAGTCCTGCTGGATGCTCTACAATAGCAAGCAATGAATATTAAGTATCTCTTGGAAAGGATGTTACACACTCCTGAGAACAGCAGTGCTATCATTTTTAAGTGTTTCAGTCAAACATCCTAATTCTTGGTAACAACAGGCGCACCTATTATGGACTGCATATAAATTGAAGCCTCCCCTCCAAAGAATGAGTTACAACTAAGAAAAGCTGAACAACGAGAGAGAAACACAGCTAATTTCTGTATTTTTTTAGGATTTTATAAGGTTTCAAATGAAGGGTAAGTTTATGGTGGGTACCTGCATTTCTTATCCCAGTAGGAGACTTTGAGAACTCACCCAAAAAACCACCTAATTACCCTGAAGATAGCTGGAAATGTGTGATCAGATACCACTGCCTTACCTCAGTCTTACTCTTCAGACCCCTTCTCACAGACTCCAGGAGAGTGTGCTGGATTAGCTCCTTGTACTCATCTGCTGTGTGTCTGATTTCTGCCAGTCGGTGGATGAAAGTGGTCAAGCAAAGGCTTGCGTTGTCACTAAGAGCCATATCCCCGAGCTGAGTGGATGAAGAAATGGCACCACATGAGTCTGGCTATGACACCTTTTTCTTCCCAAAAGCCTGAACAGAACAGTACCACTGGACACAACATAACAAGTCCTGTAGAAACTCAGAAACTCTTAAGACCTTTTCTATAGAAGTTCTAGTCCCAAATTAATGCCCACTATACCCATCAGGAAAAAACCTTTTAGATTTATCAGCAGGCCCACACAACCAGAACATGCTGCAACAAATAGAAAATAAGCCTTTCAAGCCTGTAATGTGCCTTTTATCCAGCACAAATGACCAAACAGTTCCAGGGCTCACTGACAGAAAGTTGTGCTGCACTGTATTTTCCTTCTGGGACACACAGATGAAAAAGTAAACAGACAAAACTTCAAAAAGGTGTTTGTAAGAATACCTAAAGATGCTTTCTGCCATCGTGCCAAAAAACAGCCAATGGATTTAAGTTGAAAGTTAGATTCATCATGGACACATGGTGCATATAGCAAGAGAAGGAATATTCAGCCAACCTGGATGGTATAGAAGCAGTTGTGCATAACAGGGATGAGGAAGTCAGTATCCACTGTTGGCATTTCCTTGATGTGGGCTGTGATTGACTGAAATGCTGACAAACGCACATCGAAGTCGATATCATCCAGATGTCGCTGATCAAAGGCATTCAGCTAAGACAGAGCAACAAGTCGTTAACGAAAAATGACAGAAATGTGATCAAACCATACTGGAGGAAAACAGGAGCAAAGAAACTGCATACCTTCACAACATCAGTAATATACCCCAACTTAGGGTCCAAGTCAGATAAAGTCTAAAAAGAAACATAAAAAACCCAGTTAATTCTTGTAGTTGTTAAAAATTTGGATAACTCAAGACTTTACTGCTTGAAACAAAAAATAAATAAAGCTGCAGCATTGGTCTTTCTCATGTTAGAACCTCCATAAGAGCCTTTCTTATGTAAGTTGGAGGATATGTGTTTTAAGTGCCTAAGTTTCTAAATATCTGCACTGATGTTTTCCTGTGTTTTACTGCTAAGAAGTTATGTAAGTCACTTCAAAGTACAGAACAACCTACTATAAACTGTGAGAGAAGAATACAAATAGAAATAATCTTCGGGATACTCAAATCCATTCTTATTTCATCAACATGCAGGATTTGTTGTAGTTCAAGTGCTTTACTTGGCTACTCTTACACTAAAGATCCCTGGTGAAGCTCACATCAACCAGGCTGTAAACCAAAACCCTTACAAATTTTTGTGCAGCTCATTAATTTCTATCACATAGAATTCTGCTACATTCACTTCACACAAGTAGATTAAAAAGGTTTTTAAGTCATGTTCAAAGACAAATACTGCTCTCAGAACAAATTAAAAAAAGCACAGAAAGATGTAGAAATGCAATACCTGAAATACCAAGCACAACTTATTTCGAGACAGTTTGTTCTGGATGACAGAAAAAAGCTTTGCCAGTGGTTTGAGAAAGCTTGTAGGGTTTGAGCAATGCCTCAGCAAGTTCTGGACTGTCTCCAGAATGTCAATTTGTGTACCCTGAAAGAGAAACATAGCTCTCAGTAAGTACTGAAGCTTCACAAGATTATTTCCCTTCCTTGGGAAATTTCCTTATTTCAAGAAATGAAGCAAACACTGCTGTACTTTATTCAGATTAGAGATACTAAATGAGAACAAAGAATTAGAAGGAAACAATGCAATTACCAAATCTCTCAGAAATACTTGCAACCTTTCAGTTAGAAACAAAACAGTGTTAAGAGATGACTGTAAGCACAATAAAGACTTCTTTTACGTGTCTTTCCCCATGACTCAAAGGTCAGGAGAACGAATAGAGCTTTAAAAAGTAGTCTTGAATATGCGAGAAGAACATTAACAGCACCATATACTTCACTGAATCACAGGATGGGTCAGGTTGGAAAGGACCAGAGGGGGGTCAATTTGGTTCAACCTCCCTGCTCGAGCAGGGTCATCCCAGAGCACATGGCACAGGATTGCATCCAGACAGTTCTTGAGTATCTCCAAAGAGGGAGACTCCACAGACTCTCTGGTCAATGTGTTCCAGTGCCCAGTCACTGCACAGTAAAGAAGCTCTTGTATGATCTCCCTCAACAGAAATCACATATGGCCCCCTAATGATTCACAGATTTAAAACCCCAATATAGTAGTGTATATGGTTTGCCTTTGCCTTTCATTCTGCAGCAGAGTAATGCAGCACTGCCCAGTACACCACGTGTACTACACACTCAACCACATGTATCCACACTGCCTTCCAGATGCTGTGGCTTTGGGGTGCATAAAATCCACAGCAAAGAACAGCAATTATTTCAAACACTGCAAGCAATTTGGTGGATTCACTACAGTGAGAAGAAAGTAAAGACTGCATTATAACTTCTGCAGATCCTTCCCACAAAAAGGGGGAACAGAATCAGTCTGGGCACTGGCACCTCTGGGTGAGTCGTGTACATCAGCACACAGTGGCACCGTGTTCTGAGCAGATTACAAACATGAAGACTTGACTGCAGGCTAATGAGAAATGGCATGTAATCAACAGACTTTTAACTGTATCTTAAACAAACAAATATATTTTATTAAAAGAAAAGCATACGTTTAGTAGGGGGAGGAAATAATTTTTACCTACCTGCTCCATGTTACTTTGATAAAGGAAAGGGAGGAGAAGGCTCACAAGTACTGAATTCTGGCTCTTTTCTTGTATAAATTTGCTGATCCTGCAAAATTGGACAAGGTAATTTACTCTTTTATATCATTTCAACCACCAGTACAGAGCAAAGAAGTCAGTCAGCACTAGTGTCATTTCACAAGGCTTTGTCAGCCTATCTGGGCTAACAGAGCATACCCACCAAATTCACAGTCCCAGCCTAAGCATTCAGTTCCACATGACTGCAGACATTTCTGCACCTTTTTCTAGCCTCAAGAGACATTAGGTTTGAGTACCAGCACCAAACCAGCTAGAATCAACTTCTGAAGACTTATCACCTCAGTAAGCAGCAAACTGCAAGGTCAATGACAGATCCAGGTATTTACAACTGTTGTAAATTTAAAGAGTTTGAGACACAGTGTTTTTTAATTTGGAAACTATTACAGTAAGCCTCTTTCTTCCTCCCTCCTTACAGCTTTTTAACTCTGAAAATCACTTACTTGGAAAGTATACTCAGCTCTTTGCTGACTTGAGCTCTGTACTTCTTCTTTTTCACCTTCTCCACATTCAACATTGTTTTACTGAAGTACTGAAGTATGGCAGGAACATGAGGCAGGACCAACCGACAACCTAGGCTGAGGGGCTCTGTAAGAGATACAACAGTTAGCAGCACCCAAGAAACTGCTGCAAGAAACAGAAGGGAGATCCATCCCTATAAAAAGGGGAAATTAGGATAAAGGAGCCTTCATTAGCGAAAGGACAAGTAAATGGGAACAATGAACATGCAGGGCAGCTGGTGGATGGGAAGAAGCACCAGCTGAGACCAAGTTTTAACATGTCTGAGATGTGATCAAAGAAAGCACACACTACTCTCCTCACAGATTTCAGTAACAGCCCTCATAACTGTACGTTTATCAGAAGGTACCAAGGACATTCCTCAGAAGTAGAAACATCTCCTAAAATGACTGGAGCATTTGTAGATGTGGTTTTCTTTATTCCACCACTGACCTCCTGTGTAAAATCAAAGCTGCCATAACAAGGGCACATGCTCCTTTCCACTAGCTTTGAGTGTTGCAGGTGAAAGATGTCTCTACAGCACCAAACACAGCACACTACTCCTTTGTCTCCTAACTCTCAAAGATGCCAGGTCTTTCCTGTCAGGGAGCACAGACTAAACAGCAAAGTGATTCAGGATCATGTGCATAGAGGAAGGTGGCCTTTATATAAAACGTGGTTAGGCACAGAGGCAAGTCAGCCATGCAGTTCTTGAACTTGTATCAGTCAAAGCTTCACAGACAGAACAGGTCAACATTTCCCTCTTCATAAGGAATCTCTCTGTGCTCAGGACCCTGACACTCAAACGTGGATCTCATCAGTCATCAAGCAAGCAGGATTTTATAGTTCTTGAGCACAACAAGACAAATTTGTACATTGATGTTTGCATCTCTGCTGGGAGGTGCTTTTCCCCAGTATTCTTAGCCAGTGTAGACAACCTCACCATAATGTAACACTTCCATCTAAAGCACCTGACAGGTGTCTCAGAGCTCTCAGGCAGGCATACCTTCTGTCACGTCTCCAGTGGCCATGACAACACACTCAGTCACGCTCAAACTGGAAACCTGCTCTGTGGGTTCAAAATCTGGGCTGTTGAGAAGGCTATCAGCAATGTCCATCACAAGGTTGGATGTGGCCTCAGACAGATTCTTGGCTGACAGCACAGCAAACACATTTGTCAGTATATCACTCTCTGGATGATCTGGCTGCTGCTTGGCCAGCAAAGGGAAATACCTGAGAGAAAGATTATAAAAAGATTCACTGAAAATTAGATTCAGAATTTACAGCTTATAATTCCTTCCCAAGAAAAAAGTGCACAAAAACCAGAACAGTGTCATGAAAAATACACTGAATGGAGGTTGAGAGGTTATCAAGTCCCTTTTCCAATCCTTTCTCCATAGCCTGAGTCTCTCTTAGTCTGCTCCTCACCTAGTGATCCAACACCATTAACAGAAGTTTGTATATAAGGTCTTCATGACTACCAATGAGGTGTCTCAAAAGAAATACCAGGTACTTTAGCAAAAGAAAAATAGTGAGTCTGTGGAAGAGGCAAAAATCATTCAAGAGAGCTGAGCTGGAATTTCTCACATTGTCTGAATTAAAAAAAAGTTCTTTTACAACTTTAAGTCACAGATTCTATGCTGAACTTGCCCATATTCTTTCATAAAATAGAAAGAAGTAGAGACTGACAAAAGCATAAATGAAATTATATATTGTAAAATTGACTTCCCACCTTGCAAGACTAAGAAGACATTGGTCAAGATGGCCATATTCTAAGAAGTCAGACCTCCTCCTCACCTGTGAGCTGGGTCTGGGCTGCATGTGCTTAGTTATTAATATATGGAAAAAGCAGTCTATTAAAAAGTGATTTACTGCATAAACTGGAAAGCTTCCCAGCTGCTTTCAAAAGAATAAGAATCTAACAGAAAAAGAAAATATGGTTTTGGAAACAATTATTCACAGCCTGTTAGTGTGCTCTTTTTCCTTCTGTAATATGTATTCAGAGGTACTTGGGCTTCTTTGCCAGAACACTTACCTGGGGTTCTTACTCCAGGTGTGAATGAGTTTGAGCAGAAAAGTTGGAGAATACTGACTCTCTGATGCCAATCTGCAGACCTAAAGGAAAGAAAAATCAGATACTGATACCAATGCAACACATTTAAGTAAAGACATTTTAAAGTCTCATCTCTTAACAAAGACCTCACATTCTATAGTTTACATTTTTATAAAGTAATTTCAACCTTTCATAAAGTAATTTCCCAACTTCCTCAATATTTGTCAAAGGACTCTTAGATCATCTTGCTCCTGTTCATACAGTATTCCAGTTACCATTTTGACCTCCCCTTGAAACTAGAGTCCCATGACACCTCACATTTGCCGCAGAGACTTAGCAACCTCTCTGATACATACTCATAAATCTCAAGCATAGCACCTAAAACTCACTCCTCCCACACTTCCTATGTCCTAACTGCAACACCTGGTCTCTATCTCCATGGCCTCACTGGAGAGCCTGGAACATTGTACTGCATCCCATGAATGGGATCTTCTAACAGGGTTCTGTGTCTAAAACAACCCCACCTCAGAGGTGCCGAGCCTGAGCCACACAGAATAGCTGCTGCTCCTTCATGACTGTACACAGGCTAAGGTGACTCTGTGCACCCTCCTCTCTGCCACTGCACAACCCAACAGGCTCCATCCAAGTCACACAGGTGGGTTTCCACTGTGACCACCACTGGACTGTTGGCAGGGCACCACCAGTGAACACACAGGCAGAGCAGGCTCCAGTGCACCCAGGGGTGGTAGGCAGAATGGAGCATGTGGGGTTTGGACTAGCTTAGTTTGCTCAAGGCCTGAGCACAACAGTAAAGTAGATCTGATCATCATAGTCAGGATCTTGGAAATCTTCTCCTGTCCCAAAGGCTGGTAATATTATTGCCCTGCATAAAACAGATATTTCCTGAATGATATACAACAAAGAGTAAACCATTAACCCAATCCTGCAGGAATGCTGCTATGCAGGCTAAGAAGCCTCTGCAGCAAAATCCTGGGCTATGAACAACATCAAACTCCAAATGCAGGTTCAACAGGATTAAAACAATTTGCCCTCTCCATAAGTTTTTACACACCTCAGTTCTAGTTTTAAAAACAGAAAACACACAAGTCAAAATGATTCCTTTGCCAAAACCAAATCTTCATGAAGTTCACCAGAAAAGACTCCAGAGGGAGCTTCTGGATCATACTACCATTCAAGCTTCAAAACTGTCTGTCTTCCTGACATACCTAAGGACAAGAGGCATTCTAACTATTTAGTGACCATAGTTCATCTTGTTCAGAGTTACTCGGAATTTGTGAACACCGTGCTCCCTGAAAGCTTTAAGTGCTTTGCTGATCTAAAGCCTGAACTGCTCTGGAACTGCAATCAATGTTCACTGTTTTTCCCACGTAGCACCCTGGCAGTAAGAAGACTCCATGGACAAAACAGGAAGATGCATTTCCCTGTTGCTCGGACCAGTGTGGTACAGAGCTGTATGTACTGCCTGGTTCTATTTTATCTATTGTTTGTCCACATAACCATACTACACATCACATATTGTTACTGGTAGAGCAGAGAAACAGTGTAGGAGTAATCAAACACAATGTCTAGAGAAGCAGTTCTGCAGTTTCACAGACTATACCAGTGCTTTAACAGGCTTTTCTGCTGCAAGGAAGTTGGACTTCTGGATACCTCAAAAGTCTCTGTGGAAGAGCACTCTCCGAGTCAGCTCCTCTTACTCAGTTAACCTTTTCATGAACACAACTGCTTTTAGAGCAGAGACAACCCAGCAGCGGGTACAGGCACGCCCTGACAACCCCAGAGCCACTGCACTGACAAAGACAGCACAATTTAAATTCTGTGTTCTGCCTCCATGCATTTCCAAGCTCAGAAGTGATCTGAATTTCTCTGATAAAAGCCACAAGCTTGTGCTTTGTCTGTGTGCTCACATGACTCTCGGCAGGCAGGCACAAGACCACACAGCCCACTGACAGACCCTTCTGGGTCCTTCCTTTCCTGCAGCAGCATTTGTTTCTGCAGTCCCTACCCAACAAATGTCACCCAGAAAAGTAGCAAAGTGCACCTAGAAATGACTTGTATTATTTAGCCTCCCTGAAGCACCTAGTGAAGAAGTCTGCTTCTGTGGTTAAAGAACAAAGAAATGGCATTCATTTTATTCAGATAAATGAATTTGTACTTTAATCTGTGACTTTATTATTCCAGGACTAATCAGACATGAGCCAAAGAAACTGGCCTTACACAGACACCAGAATCTGGGATGCCAGAATCTGTCCAAGGCCACATCCAATCTAGTGATGGACACTGCCAACATGATGGACTCCAGTACAGCTGCAGTTTTCTGCACGGTACATGTTTCAAACAAGATATTTGGAAAATCAAGAAATACTTACCTGAGGCCATACCACAGCATGGAAAACTGCATCAATCTCTTCCACACTAAAGCTGTAGGTCTCATAATCAGAAAAAAACTCTGCCACAAGCTTGAGACCAAGACGTCTCAGATTCTTCAGTGGATTAATCAACCTAGGTTGGACCTGTAAAAAAAAAAACCACCAACAAAAAACCCAACCCAGTAAGACCATGGCAGAACAACTACTACTTACTTGCTCTGAAATTAAATCCATCAATTCATTGACCACATCCAGATACATCCTTAGCAGAAACTTTTGTTTTCTCTTGTAACTTTTTCACAGCAGCAACCTACATCTCAGAGCTGACCAAAATTTTTCCCAAAGGGGCCTGACTGTTCCTGCACTGAGTCAGTTATACAGGACTCCTTCTGCTCATAAAAAGTTCATGCTGATAGGTTTAATCCAGTAGCATCTGCCCCTTTTGGACAAGATGCAGAAAGCTACACCACAATTCATTAGATTTCCAACTCTGACATTTAAACAATTCTGTTTTACACTTGAAAGGACCCAAACCAGCACTCCCAAGTGAAGTTGTACTTTGCACACCAAGATCTTCTGGGGAAAAAAAGAAATCAAGAGATGAAGAAAAGGGGGGCGGAACAGAGAAGGAAGAATGTGAATTATGTCTTCCAGCAGAGTAGGGTGGGGGCTATAGCATTTGGTTACAGGAAGGTGCTTCCTGTACCCATTTAGTGTTGATGTTCTATAGTCTTTCTTGAGAAAAAACATTTCAATATGGAAATTCATGCACTGCTGCATTCTGACTCTCCTCCGAGAGGAGTCTTGTCCTGAGTAACCTAAATTATTTCCATACTGTGCAAAGCAGCTCACAGGACAAGCCCATGAAGTAGCTCCACCAGTACAGAGGTAATGAACTTCAGCCTCAGAAACAACAAAGCCACATCAGAGCGAATAAAAACCACTGTCTGATACTGGAGCTCCTCTGAGTCTCCAGTTCATATCATGACTCACCACACAGAATCCAAAATCACAGGTAAAAAATACAAAGAGGAGATGGTGAAAAAGGAACCTATTAAGCTCTTGCAATAGGACCTCCCAAGCTATGCTGAATGTTTACTAATGGAGTGCAATCAGCTTCCAGGCAGTAAATGAACTGTTTGAAAGTCCAAAGAAAGCAGAAACCAGGATACTATTGGTGACCTCCAAGTGAAGTAATTCTGGGTTTCCCACTGTTCAATCACCATAAGAGTTCTCTGAGATCAAGCCTTTGAGAGGACAAAGAAACTCAATAGTGAACACAACCAGTAGGAAATAGTAAATTAATAACTTGTCTTGAAGTGGTCAAAGCTGATGTTTAACTCCCCAGGCAGTATCAGTCTGCAATAAATTACTCTCAAACTCCAAGAATGTCTTCTAATTATTAGTCAAGATAAACAGATTTCTCACACTCTTCCTTGCGCTTTAAACAGCCCCTGGGCTAATGAAGTGCTAAATTATGTTCAGACAAACAACAGACTGTCACTCCTGCATTACACAACCATGACAAGATTACTGTAGCAACTCTGGCAAAATGCGCCTTTCCTAGCAGTTAATGAAGCAGCTTTTAGAACTCCTGTCTCCCGATCTCATTGAAAACACATAGGCATATGCAATGCACTGCTGAAGTCAGACTGTGGGATGCTGATGTCCTCAAATTTGCTCATCCTCTTCATAAATTAAGACAGTTACAAGGTTCTGTTTGCCTGCAGGCAAACTATGAGACCCTGGATACTGCCTACTGCAAGGACTTGCTTTGTTTGACTGATTTTTTTCAAATCAAGTTCTAACCTCAAATGCTCACAGCTGGGTCTTAGCAAGAACATGCTCATGGGGACAAAACATTCATTCCCACTTGCTCAGTCCATCATCTCGGAACTCCTTTCAACATCACAGTGATGATGATGACTGAGCAGTTTGCTTGTTTCCCACCTAATATATGAGCAGGCTCTGCACCAGGAAGACAAAAAACCCTGCCCCAGTGCTACAGTTTCTGAGCAGAAGACCCCAAGCGGCTGGACTAGAGCTCAGGGATGTCTGTGCTGTCTCCCTGCAAATAGAGCAGCAATAAAGCAACATGCCCCACCTCTAGGTGCAACTAATCTTTAACAGGATGTATTCCTCACCTGATCCCTTCTGCATGCAGGGCACATTTGCAATGCTCTGCAGATAGCTGGCTAAGACCCAAAGGGTAACACTGGATTAGTATGACTAGTCCTGATACAGAGCTGAAGATGCTTCTAATATGCTGAAGGCATGGCTAGTGCCAAGTCCTTCCTGTGTCCCATGACAGGAGACACTCAGGGTAGATAATCACTGTGATCACCCACAATGCTGAGCTCCCCCGAGCTCTAGCACTGCAACAAAACAGCTCACGGAGGAGGTTTGCTCTAATGTCTTCAGGCAAGGAACTTTAAACCTCTCCTTCCCCTGCTCAAATATTTTATCCTTGTAGCCAAGAAACTCCATCTATAAGGCAGATTTCAATTTCCAGCCATAAAATCTTGTTAAATGTTTACAACAGAATATTTACCTCTCTCTCCACAAAACAGGTAAGAACAATGTACAGAGACCACCTCCAACTCTCACTTCAGTAACTCAAACAAAAATACAGTTCAAATCAGTTTTCTAAATACATTAACTCTGTCTGCACTGCTTAAGCCCGCTTTCAGACAAGCACCACTGGCCTCTATTTTGACAGACTTCTAATTGCTAAGCTTCACTCTACAATGGCATTCAACTTATCAGTAAAGTTTGGTTTGTATGTGTAAGCTCAGAGGAGGAGGAGAGAAAGAAACTTAATTTACATGTTTGTATATCGTTTGCACATACCGTACCTTTTCTCTTTGCTGGAGGATGCAGGATACCACAGCAGTCATGCAGAGCATAATCTGTAGAATTTCAGGCAGGTATTGCTGGATCAAATGCCCCATATTTTTCAACACAACTTCAAGACCGTTGAAGAGGCTATGCTGACGCCCAAGAGGCAGGACTTTAGCTAAATCCAGCTCTGACATACTTTGAAGGACTGCAGTCTGGCAAGGCCCTGTGACAGGCAGAGGAACAGCAAATTATCTAGGGAGGCATTATGAAGATACCCACTACACAAGAAAAATTTTTCACTGAAAAATAGTGGAATTTGGCCCTAAATTACAGATCCTCACAGTCAGATTTTTAAACAAGAACAGCTCTGTGTCTCCATCTCTCTGACACTCAGATGTCTCCCACTGCTACAGAATTAGAGCACTTTACAAGCTCTCTTTACTATCATGATACTCAGGCTAGCCTATCATGATAGCCACTACCCATTCCTGGGCTGCTACAGCTTACTTGTACAGCTGTGGCAAATGGTTCAATTTTTCTGACCTTGGACACATAAAACAGAGCCTTCATGCTTTATAAGGAGAAACTTAGGGGAAACTTACTCCTTTTACCAAGGGTTTACTTTCATCTTTTCAAGGCACGATTACGAGACAAACTGAAGCACATAACAGTACTAAGCATATTTATCCTTCCACATCTCTACAGGTCCGGAAATACCACACTCCCAGTTTCTATGGCCTACCTACCATTACTGAATTGCTTCACAGCTTCAAAGAGTAGATCCAAGAACATCCGTATCTCTTCTGGCAGTGAGCCAGCCAGAAATCGCAGGACGATTGACATGCGAGTGCCCGCTGAAGACTTGCCCTGTGTTTTGCTCCCTGTTTTGTTTCTCATTCTGCCATAGAGAATTCTTCAAGAACCAAAAAGAGGTTGCATTAGCTTTCAGCAAGCCATCTGCTTTTCCAGCCTCTTATTCTGCAGGAGAAACTCAGTTTAAAAATATTCTCTAGTGAAAGGGCTCTCTCCCTTCAGGGTCTCCAGTGAACTACTACATACTGTCCAAAAACATCTTAGTGAAAGATCAGCTTCTGCCACTACCATGGAAGCTCTGCTGGAAAATTCAAGTATACATCTGGTTACCTTGCAGGACAATTCACATCACTGCAAATAGCTGACTATACTCAATGAACTGAAACATCCTCACAGTTCTCTGTAATCCTTAAAAGAAACAGTATGTACCAAAACATGGTTTTTAAAGAAAACACCATTTGCATAACACATTAAGTAAATGTGTTAATAAGGAAACCATAAAGAATATCACAAACTAAGTCATCAAACTATACCATTAACCATAGGTTTATCTCAACTGTTCAAAATGAGAAGCAGCTTTACATCTCTCTGCTCATGGTACTCTGCCATGAAGCTTTTGAACTCACACTTCAGAACACACCTCATAAGAACAGGGATGAGATGTGGTCGATGCTCTGTTTTGACTACTGTGGTCTCCTCAGAAATACTGAAATGGACTATCTCTTCTTTAAAGCTCTTGTCTTCCAGTAGCCTTTGCAAGTTCTCCCTGAGAATAATAAACATTTGAGGGCAGGTAGGGTTATAAAAATAGACATACAGACACACAGATGCATCTATATCTAATGACCTACATATCTATCCTTGCTGTATACAAAATATTAAAGTACTATTTTTTTTTAATTAAAAAAATATTTTAAAAGCCAGCAAGTTCCAGCTAATTATGTAAACAAGTAAGTGCTGGACACATTCCAAAGAAATTATTTAACTGCAAACTACAGTTTTATGCCATTCACTTTCTCTGAGTGGTTACAAATCATGAGTACAAAAGATATCTTTGAAAATGATGGAACTACTAACACTACTGACACTATTCTGGGACAGAATGCAAATATTGCTATTTTTCTCTAAACATAAAAGAGATACTGATCAACCTCAAGATGATTTTCTCTCTTAGATAACAAAACATATAGTTGACTAAAATTAAACTTTAGGTATATGTCTTCAGCAAATACGGGACCCCCAAAAAAAGTGACCCCAAAGCAGGCTTCTGATATGACAGCAGGCTCATTCAGCAATGCTAAAATAATAGAAAAGCTTTTACCTGTATGGCAGTAGATGAGGATGCTTGTATGTCATTATACAGTCGAGAGCTATTCTCTGTACATTCTGATCTTGATGAGACAGTAACTGCAAATAACAAAAGAAAGAAAATGAGTCCCTCTCTAGGAGGCAGAAGTGCTTACAGAAAATAGTGTAACAACCCAAAGGCTACAAACTCAAGCAGGTTTTGTATTAAATTACTCAAATGGAAGCAGGAAGTATATGTTGCAAGTATAAAGCCAAGATATATACGCACAACTGCTACTCATAAAAAGGGGTATGGCTGCTGATAGTTCATATATACTTTTCCTTCCTATCTACATAGGAGAGCTATAATAATTGTTTTTTCATAGTTGTCTTTTGAACCACTATGAGTTTCCATTTATCATCAAAACCAGTTATCAGCTGTGTTAAGAAGACTGGATTAAAAAGGATGCTACCCAAACCATTCCAAGATCCCTGTATTTCTTTCCTGTGACAAATACAAACTACTTGGAAGATTTAGTATGCAAAGTCAGTCAATGAGATTCACCCTCTCTTGAAGATGACTCTTCATAACCTGGGAACTAAACAACACCAAGTAGTGGTCATAGCACCAGACTATCTGAGTTAAAGAAGTATTTGCACAATGTACTCAGGCACATGGTTTGATTCTTGGGGTGTCCTGTGCAGGGCCAGGAACTGGACTCAATGGTCCTGATGGGTCCCTTCCAACTCAGCATATTCTGTGATTCTGAGATTCATTAGGACAGGGAAAAGAAGTTGAGAAATACAGATCATTGCCCTAGCCAGCATTTTTATCAGTTCTTCAGTCTCATACCAAACAGCACAGGCAAGTGTCATCAAAGGTCACTTTGCCACGATGTCCCTATGGCACACAGGGACACACCAGCCGTGACACTGCATATACTAAGACACAGAAATGCAAACACTAAGTGATGAAGTAATCTTTCTTCTTGTGCCAGGCTGTTCTTCCCTGATTTGACCTTTACACAACAGTCCAATATTTTGCTAAGAACACAGGCAAGCAAACACATGGATCAACTGTTTTTCTAAGCAATACTTTGAGATAGACTGAAATAGAGTGGATGTCTACTAGAGATTCTCAAATTCAGGGACTAGTGAATGGAGCTTTCAACACCCACAGCCCCAGAAAACAAACTGGGAACACTGAGAGCAAACTCCAAAGACCTGAACAAATCCACAAACTGGGAACAAACACAACCTTGTAAAATTAAAAAACTGAAAATCAAAACCATTTTAAGGATTGTAAAATAACGACTTAGAATCCCTCTTTTAAGTCATACTTTCCACAATTCTTTCAGGGAAATCCCTCAGAAAAGAATCGAGCAAATTGAATATTCTTCAAGAAGAAATTCCTTTTTTTGATACTCAATGATCTCTTGTACTGGCATGCTCTTAGCACACAAAACACTATAGGACAAAGACAAATCTCAGATCTTCCCCAAGATTTGGATTCTAAATCCTCCTCCAGATCCTGCAGGTAGTGTAAGTGAAACAGATATCCTCTTTCACCTTGCCACAGCCACTCTTCCACCTTGTGGAACAGCCACTCTTCCACCTTGCCAAAGACTTGTCAGATCTGTTTGCAAGTGCCTCTCCTGGCAAACCATGCCAGGTATCTTAAGCAGGTCTTACTTAGCCTAAGGGGCTCATTTCAAGTGACTCATGTTAGGAAGTCCTTTCAAGGACAGCTCCTTTTTCAGCTATCACAGCTTAGTTCAGAAAATGACAGGTTTCCTCAGTATTAGATACTGCACTCAAGTAAGAAAGAATTTATTAGTACCAATTCTATAAGTAAGCAAACTGCCTTACCTGGGTATACAAGGCATTCAACTTCTGCTCCAAATACAATGCACGAGGATTTGAGAATTTTGAGAAAACTTGTAAGTGGGCTATTAGTTGCCTGTAAAACAAAACAATTATTTTTTTAAATATCCAGGAGACAAACAAACAGGGAACTCTAATTAAAATTCATTAACAAGAAAGAAAATAAAAAACAACACAAAAGGATCCTAAGTCTTCAGCACTGTTTCAAACAGCAAGAGGCATCCTCCTCCCTAAGCAGCTCCTTCCAGCTGTCACTTCACTGCACAGAAAATGCCTTTACTTTAGTAGCACTGAGTAGGCTTAGTTTTCTCATGAGAAAGGGATACAGTCAGGATGCAGCCTAGAACCAAAATTCTGTATTTATCTCTTTGTTTATTCACTTGTCCATAACTAGTGCCCATGTTGTTCCTACCAATGTGATGGGCTGCATTCAGCCACAGACTGCACTGGACTTAACACTGAACTGGAAGGACAGATGGGAGTCAGCTCCTCTAGTGCTGGCAGGGTCACCTCACATCTGCCCCACCTCCTCTTCATGGAAAGGGACAGAGAAGACCAGGATAAGGAAGGTGTGAGATCCCCTCTACCATGTGTGCTGTGGGACTGGTAGAAGCTGTCCCCATCCCCCTGCTAATTTACACTGAACTCTCCAGACACTTGAGTTGGGCCACCCTCCTCCATGGCTGGGCACAGACAAAGGAGGAGTAGGATGCCTTCCAGGAACCCTACATGGATCCCACATGGGGCAGGTGTGCGCCCTCCCTGCTTTAGCCCGGCTCCCAGGACACAGCTGCTGCCCCACGAGGGAGTCCCCCCTGGCACAGGCCTGGCCCGGGAAGGGAGGTCACTCCACAACTCATTAACACATCCCCAGTAAATCTTTTACGCTTTTGTTACAGCTACCGGGAGCTAATGTTTCCACTTCACAGCATGGATGTTTTGAGATAGAGGTTGGGAAAACAACAAAATATCTTGGACGGTTCACCGTATTTTAATTGCTGATAACTTGCAGATACAAGCCAGAATCTGGGAAAAAAATGAAACACCAACAGGACACCTGGGATGAAATGACACTTCAGGTCACATATCAAATACTTGTCTTGTTCCAACATATAAGGTGACATTTTGAAGTGCTCTGTCATTACAAGGGCCACTCTGCAAAATCTTCATGTTGTATTTGTAAGGGATATTTGACAGAGGTCATCTCTGGAGAGAATTCATACAAAGAGCAACTTTCTCCACATATTCAGCACAGCAACAATGACATTCACCAACATGCAGCTTCAGTCTACCAAATAAAAACCTTGGTCCCTAAGAAGACAAGATTTATAATGGACAGGAAAAGGCAATTTTTCGAAGTGTTTGGCAATGCCTACAGTTTTCAAAGACTAATAGATATATAAAAAGAAGCCAGGGAATTCAGGTACAAGAGTCTCTGAAAACTTCAGAATACTACATGTTTTTTGCTTAAAACACACCACAGACTGGTCAGCAGGTAACGAGATAAAGATAAACCTGGGCAATGTATTTGGATTTTTAGTACAGTACAGGCAGAATTTCTGACTTGTAATCTACTGAGAAATGATGAAGCACAAGCAAAAGAAAAGAAAAGAATATATACAAAAACACAGCTTGTATCTCAATGTGAGCTGCTGAATCTGCCTTTCCATGAAAACACTAGCAAAAGGGAAAACTAAAAATACTTACTTAGCAGCAGCTCTTCTTGTTTTCTTTTTTGGTACTCCTACACTAATTGGCTCCGCTTCTTCCTTTTCTTCTTCCTCATCCTCCTCCTCCTCCTCCATAGCAACATCATTCACCTCTTCAGTAGGTATTTGTTTTGCTGCTATGGTACCACTAATTTTCCTTCTGAGATCCTGAGATGGAGCCACTAAGGAATCTGCTGGGTAGTACTCATTTCTGTGTTTTAAAAAAAGAAGGAAGGAATTAAGAAGCATAACATTTTTCAAGGTTTCAGGGCAACAACAATAACAACTAAAAACCTCACCATTTTTATTATAACATCTTATTGTCCACCATACTGTCTGATATGTGTACACATATGCAAGCACACCACTGCTTCCCCTCCAGGGGAAGGAATTTGAATCAGCCTCTAACAAAATCAGTATTTTCCCCATCCTGGGGGAAAACACTTTGGTATTCTGTGATTCCAAATTAAAGTGTGTTTTCACAAAAGAGGGACTTCATTTCCACTGAAATCACTCCATAACTGAGTAACAAGACTGTAACAATGGCAAGTCAATGAATGAGAGACTGAGCAGCAGAGACCTACTCTAAGTTTAATTTCAGCCTGCTTCGTTTTTGAGAGAATCCACATTCCAATTAAAAGGTAATCTTAACTAGAAACAGACATGTTTCAAGAACATGTTCCAAGTCATGCATTCAAGAAATAAAGTCTGTAATGGGATAGCCAATCTTAAAGCTCAGTGACACATTGAAAGCAATGTGTCAACTCAACTGAAAAGTAATCTTACCGAATGAATCTCAAAAGAAGTGGGGAAAGTTCCCTCGACCGAGGCTCCACTCTATCCGGAAACTTATCCAGTGCTTTCCACAGTAGGAAACGGTAATTTGTGTGGTCCAGCCGTTCACTGCAATCTGTTCTACTCCTCAGCTGCTCCAGAAAGACAGTCCCCACCTCTCCCTCTGGCATCTTCTCACTTTCTGTTTCAGCAAAGCTCTCCTCCTGTTCATCTAGTTCATTTTGTAGCTCCATTTCTAGAGATAAGAAAAACTTTTCAGGTTACTTGATAATCAACAGTAGCAACAAATCCATCCCCATTTACAGAAGTAATACTTTTGGTGACATGCACCTATTTAGACACAATTGTGTTTAACATTGACCTGAAAGACACACATTGTTTGGACAGCATTCTAAGATGACTTCCAACCCTGGCACTTCTCAACTGGGCTCAGTTCCCTTCAATAACAGGTAAGTTCACAAATGCATACTCATAGTGACTCTATATTGAAATACTAGGTTGCACATGCTCATAGGTACACCTCAAGAGCACACACAAGGACTGTCTGCAGAAATTCTACAGAGCAAGATGGTTGCATCATTACACAGGTTTTGTCACTGCTCCTGAGCAGTGACAAACTGAGCCTGAGCAGTGTCAGACTCAAGCAAAGATGAAACTGCTGCATGGTTTTTCACAACCTGCAACTCCCTCCTGTAATGCAGGTGGGCTTTTCCATCTACTGCTTGGTGTTTAGGACAGGAGATACAGCCTCCTCCCAAGCTTCTCCACTCCTGCCCTGCATATGACAGTAGCACTGGTTCTGAATTCCCCCATCACACATAAATTTGGGGCACATAAAGAACAGACATATAATTCACCATTAGCTGTGTTACTATGATAACCATGCTTAGGAAAGGTGACTTACCAGCATAGGTAGCAGCCCTCTCCAAATGTTCATACAGGACCTTCCAGAACTGTTTATTCTCCATTTCCTTTGCATGAGAACTAACAAATCAGAATACAGCATAAAATTAGAAGAAAGATAAGAAGGCAAGCATCACTCAGCTAGTTAACAACTACCACAATCAAAGGCTTTGATCACTGCTTTAATGTGACTGCCCAGAAACAGGACATCTGCACAATGCAGCTGTGGCACTTCCTTGCCTTTTCTCAAGGATCCCAAATGTCAACTGTTATTAAAATAATCTGGTAGTATCCCATGACTTCAAATGAACTCAAATTGAGTAAAAATGTTCTCAAGCTTTCTACTGATTTCCATACAGCAAATCATAACAGAATCAAGGGAACAATTACCATGGATATATCTTTTGAAGAGCTGATTTAATTTTTTTTTTAATTAATTCACTGGTGTGAAGAGGAAAATCCCATCCTTTTTAATTGTACAACAGAGGGAGGAATAAAAAAGATAAGGTCATGCTGAAAGAAGTCACTAATATTTTTCACCATGGTAAGGATTCCCTGCTTCAGTAGGATTTAGAGGTTTTCCAGTAAGGACAGAAGAGAGACTTCTTGTTCCTTTAAGCATTTGTGAAACAAATCAAATCCTGCTCCCTCTGACTAAAATCTTTGATGTTATTTGACTGTATTTGTTGCAAGTTCCCTTTAAAGGAAGAAAAATCAGGAAGTAAGTTAAAGAGTCTACACAGGTTGAGATTTGAGAGATCAAATTCATTTCAGAAGATCTCACATGTAGGTTCTTGTGCACAAATCTCTCCAAATTGAACATTTTTTACCTCAGCTTGTGCTCACAGAAGAATGAAAGAAATGTCCCATGAGACAGCTACAGATTGCAGCACCCAACTGCATATACTCACGTTATAAGTTCAATTACAGGATCCCAGAGAGGGCTGAAGTTAATATAAAGCATTCCTAGTAAATACCGAAGAGGCACCTAAAATGACACAACATCATCTTGTTGAGATGCAAAAAACAGCAGTTAAAGACCAACTAAGCTCCTCTAACCTTTCTTTCTCTCAAAGAGGAAACTTAGATCAAAGATGTTTTCAGGAGTGCTACAAAAGATGAAGGAAGTCATGCACATAATCATTCCTTGTCTCATAGCTTCATGTGAAAATCTAGAACTCACAACTATACCAAAATAACTTGAATATGGAAAAAATACTTCAGCACAGATGATCTGGACCGTCTCTTTCTCCAATTTCAGTGCTGCCACAACAAAATGCGGGACCTCAGAAAGATGAAAGTTTGCCCAGAGAGGAATTCAGTGCAGTAGGCCTAACAGTATGTCCTCTAGACTGGATCCTTGCTGAGCCACATGGAGAAGGACTGATCTACAATCCTTCCTCATGGATGTTAGACCCCTTTAGTTAAGCAGCAGAGGATATTTAATAGTCACAGACATAAAAGATTTTCCTGCGGAAGTAAGATCCAGAACTGAGGTCACCAATGGCCACTGGGAGTCCTACCAATGTTCAACCAACCTGAGAACATGACAAGGTGATGAGTTTAAATTTGATCATAACTTGCTTCTCCCTGGAATCATTTACCTTCCCTTCCATGACACTGAATCCAGAGTAATCTGTGGGCCATTTATCTAGATACTAATTTTGTTTTACTAAACACAATATTCCTGAGGACGACAGGGGCTGTGATTCCTACTAACAACTAAGTTTTCTAAAACTTAACCTGGGAGTTAGTTGATTTTTTGATGCATTCTCATTAAAAAAATCTGCAATCCATTTGATGGAGTAAGAACATTCCCTTGGAGTAAAGAATGTGACAACTGCTTTTTGACAATAAATCCTTACCTCCTGTAAAGATCCACTTGGTATTGCAGGCTGCACTATGTCACATCTTAGTTTCCTCAAATGGAGAAGTTTCTCTCTGTAATCATTCACTGTTGCTGGCACAAGTTCTGCTTGGAGCACTATGGCAAATACTGGCTGGAATTCCCCTGTGCCATCACCCTGAACAAACAAGTGACATGAATTCTGTTAAGAGTACATTTATCTCATTGAAAAATACTTAAAAAAAACCTATACAGAGTCATGGCCATTCTGGACAAAAGAACAAAGTCAAACGACTTGCTCTGGTTTCCACCATTTAGGCACACATCTGAAAACACCAGGAGGTGGGGGACAAAGAAATAAAACTGGAATGTTAAAGCACAAAAGCAGAGGACCACCTCTACATTTTGTTTCTGCAAAGTGAACAACATTTCACACAAAACATGAAAAACACGAAACAGATAGCTTTGAAATGTTAAATGAAAAGTTCTAGCCCTACCTCAATCTGTGCAGAAGGTGGATTACCAAAATGGTTTAGAATTCGAACCGTCAACAGCCGGACCTGTTCCAAGCAGAAGCATCTGTCAGGCAACATAGATTGACACATACACACCTACAGAGAGGTTAATGTCTGGTTCAGCACACTGATTTCACTACATTCAACTTGGAACTGAGAAAGAGATTGATTCCTGTAGTCTAGAAGGCAATTAGAAGTGAATGCATTATGCTCCTGCCCTGACTTACCTCTAGAGAAGAGGCAAGGCTGACAGGGCTAACAGTCAACCTCTGTTAATTCATGCCCCACTGACACAGGTCTAAGCAGACACTATGCAAGTAATAGCTTTACACAGATTCATGCTTCTCCATTCAGACTTTGTCATTTAACTAAGTTTACCTGCATTTTATTGTTAAAAACACAAATTACTCTGCATGTGTTCAAAACAGTAATTACCTTGGAAACACCAGTGGAAATATTAGGATGCAACTTCTCAAACAAGTCCATTAGGTTCCCTTGGGAAAGGGCTTCCTGGCAGCCACATAATGCCAGCCTTGTGTAATAGAGATCAGCCAACAGCAATGCAGAGGGGTCTGAAGGGAAAGTGCTAAAATAATGGATGATTTTATTAGCATACAGAAAGAACTGCAACAACACTGCTATTTAAAAATAAGGGAGTGGTGATTACTACAACATTAAAGGAAAATTCCACAATTTCAGACTCAGCTTGCACCAGCAGGCCAGTGAAGTCAGATTTCACCAGCACAATGACCTGCAGCTGCAAAACGCATGACAGCCCAAGAGGCATGAGATTCCTCCTTTGTGTTAATCAGGCTTGTCAAGCTGAGACTTGCATGCTGGACACACAGCTGCAGAAAATAAACCCACACAGGTCACATGAGGGCTTCTGCTATTGGCCAGGTGCTCAGACAGTGATCAACAGAAGAGAAATAATCTAGGCTTAGGTGAGACCCCAGAAATCCTGTCTGCTCACAGAGAAACTTCCTTCTGCTATCTTACATCTCTTGCTCCAAGCAGGTTTCACATCCCCTGCCCAGAGCTGGCAGGAAAGCACTAAGCTAAAGCTCACTGCCAATAATTCCCTCTTGATCTGGGCAAGTTGTTTTATCTCCACCATGCCTCAGATGTGAGCACTGTAACTTCCTAAAAGAAAAAGACATTTTGAAGCTCAAGCCATCAAAGACTTGGAGATGATAGAGATGAACAGTCTTCCTAAATCCCTCCAGCCAGACAGTTTTCTGTGTTAATTATAAGTTAAATGGAGTCAAAATAAATCAAATGGAGTGTACAAAATCTCTTCCCATTGTGGAGCAGCACATAGATATGTAATGACATGGTGTAATCTCAACACCACGAGCAAACCCAGGCTTTTGACAAAGCTCAGAAAGTGCTGTTCCTGTCTCTTTTACCATTATAATGTAAAACAAAATTACTAAGTGTAGCATTCCAAAGTAAAACTAGAACCGGTGTAGCACTCCAATGTAAAACTAGAACCAACTTATTTGACACACTACCCTGCAGCTAAGGAAGCATCAGTTTGCAGAGAAAATGTCATTGAACAGGAACTACATCTACCTGCTTCTCCAAAAAAAGTGCCTACAGTTTCGCTCCATTACATAACCACAATACTGAAGCAATGCACCAGCATAACAGAATGGACAGCACACAAAGAAGCATTTAACTAGCTCCTATGAAAAGGCAAAATCAAATTTTTGCTCTACCAAGGAAAACCATGAAGCACCACAGAACAGGCAGAGTTTACTTACGTCACCAAGCTCTTGACACGCTCCGCAGGTAACAAATGGAGTACTTCAGCAGACTCCACCAAACTTAGCAGAGTACTTACAGCTTGGCAGGCCACAAACAGGTTTCCTGAAGCATAGAAAGAACAAGAACATCTTGTAAATTTACTCAGCTCTCACATTGACTCGTGCTTGTATGGTGCTTGCCCATCCTGAAAAGGCTGGAATCAGAGAAATAAGGTAGCATACGGATCCCTGAACTGGCATGTGTATTTTCTAACCATAACACATAATCATAACACATAAAAGAAGTGCTTCCCTGGCTATCAAAGTAAGTGCCTCCTCCAGCAAGCCAGCACTGAACGCTGTGACAGCTCCCAGTTTACATATTTCCATCACACCAACACGTGCAGAAAGCAGGGATCTGGAACTAAGCACTATGGAAGGAGTTGCAGACAGCACTCTGCTAAAAAAGGAAGACATGCTGCCAAATTGATACGAATGTAGCAAAAACAAAGCAAAAATACACACTGATGCTACCACCACACAGGTGCCTATTAACTCTGGAACTTCAGCAATGTACTGCTGTGTAAGACCTTCAAAGCTGTCCCATGTACCTAAAGACTGAGTATTAGTGAATGGCAGGTGGGTTTGCTGAATTCTGTCTCCTTCCAAAACCTCTCAGACTCCTTTAGGGATGGAGGGTTTCCCAGGAGCACATGATAGCCAATGCCCTGCCAGGCAAGAAAGGACAATTCCTTTCCCCTCATGCTTCTAAGTTAGTGAATAAGTTGCTTTAAAAAAAACAAAATACCCCTCCTTTGTCTCCTCCCAGGTTGAAGAAATACTGTTACTAAATTAGGCAAATTAAATAAAGTTTTTAAAAGATATAACTGTCTTACACACTGCAATTGAAAAGAAAGGGAAGTGAGCCATTTATATCCTATTTATTCTTATGAAAACATTCCTCTGTTCTAAGTTGCTTAATTGCCCAGGTATATGCCAGATCCTGCTAACCATTAACGTCCATAAGGAGCTCCTCAAAGAGAGAAGAAACATAAGTAATGACAGAAGGAAACTTTCTGCATCTGTAGTGCAAGGACAGTTCCCAAACTACAATCTCCATGTCCACTGGCAGCAGCTGCCAATGCTGGGCAAAGAGAGCAGCTTCCACCTCACTACAGGCACACCTGTGTGATCAATGAGGGAAGCACTTCCATACTGGCCCTGAAGAGCTGCCAGCAATAACTAGCTGTTGCTCTGACCCAGTGTTCAAGCCCGTTTCCTTGCACTCCACAGCAACCAGAACACCAAAACCACCCAGTTCTGGAACTTGCACTTTGCCTCAGGGCCGAGGCCAGGAAAGCCAAATGGAGCACAGGGTTGGGAGCCTTGCACAGGCAGTGAGAGGAGACTAAAGTCCCTAGTAGAAAGTGGAGGAATTGCAGGAATCATAGAGGTGGAAAGCATACAGAGGGATAAAAAAAAGCATCCATGAACCCTAGTTTGGGAGAAGGGCAAAGAAAATCAAGCAAATAAGTGTAATATGGGGCAATAGGAGGCATGACTATAGGACTGAGGATAAATTCATTTTCTTTTCCCTTATTGACAAAGGAAGAAGTAGCAATCTGCCTCTGGCATGCTCACAAAGCCTAAGCAGAGCTGCTACTACTGCCAGCAAAGATGAGATCCAAGAAAAGAAATTTTAGATATCCCTTTTTTAGGCTAAGTACACTACCAACAGAACAATCATGACATGCAAATATGATAAAAGAAAGATCTAAATCAAAAAGGGCCATGCTTGACAAAACCTCTTTACAGAAGAAAAAGCAACAGAGCTGATCTGTGGATGCTTTTAGGAATATTAACAAAGGTACTATAAATGGAAAATGACAGACCGCCCTTACAAAGGAACAACAAACACTCAACGTGGGGCATTCCAAAACTTGTTTATGGTTTGCCACAAGGCCAAATACCTTCTAGCTCTGTGAGTAACAACTGGCCTGCTCTTTGCAGGCTCAGTTCGTTTTTTTTTTTGGCCAGAGAGGGAAGACAACCAGTGACCATCTATTCCCAGAGAAAAGATGCAGCATTTAGAATTGGTGTGTCACTTGGGTCAGAGTTGGTGTGCTGGTTTTGGCAGGAATAGAGGCAATTTTCTTCAAAGTAGCTAGTATGGAGCTGTTTTGGATTTGTGCTGGAAACTGTCGGTAACAGAAGGATGTTTCTGTGACTGATGAGCAGCACTCACACAGCATCCAGGGCTTCCCTGCTTCTCACCCCACTCCACCAGTGGGAGGCTGGGGGTACACAAGGCATTGGGGAGGGGTGCTGTCACTTAAGCCCAGACAGCCACCAAACCCCTGCAGCTGCCTGCCCACTCCCCCACCAGCAGGATCAGGGGGAGATTCAGAATGGTAAAAGCTAGAAAACTTGTGGGTTGAGATACAGCAAAAAGGCCATGCACACAAGTGAAACAGAACAAGGACCTGTCTCCCATGGGCAGGCAGGTGTTCATCCATCTCCAGGAGAGCAGGGCACCATCACGTGTAGTGGTGACTTGGGAAGACAAATGCCATCACGTCAAACATCCCCTCCCTTCCTCCCCACAATTTATATACTGAGCATGAAGTTATAAGGTCTGGAATGTCCCTTTCATCAATTGGGGTTACCTGTCCTGACTGTGCCTGTCCCAGCCTACCATGTACCCTTAGCCTCCATGTCAGCATGGCAGCAGAAAAAGCAGAAAAGGCCTTGGCAACAGCAGTAGGCTCAGCAGTAACAAAAACATCTCTGTTCTATCAACCCCTGTATTCAGCACAAATCCAGAACACAGCCCCATACCAGCCACTGTGATGAAAACTAACTCTATCCCAGCCCAAACCAGTGGAACACAGCTGGGACTGCTGAGCCCACTCACCAAAGAGATACCCCCTATCATATAGCACCATGCTCAGCATTTAAAACAGGTTGAAGACAAAGACATGGCCTTTGTCTTACCAAATACTAAGTGTTATGAGTGATGGAGTCCTGCTTTCCTGGCTGAACATATGCCTGCCCTTGGGAAGTGGTGAATGAATTCCTTGTTTTGCTTCACTTGCATGCATAGCTTTTGCTTTACCTATTAAGCCATCTGTATCTCAAGCCATGTGTTTTCTCCCTTTCACAATTTTGATGCTCTCTCCTCATCCCTGCTGAGTAAGCAAGCAATTGTATGAGGCTTAGTTGCTGGCTGAGGTTGAGATACAACAGTCCTTTCTGGCACTCAACATGTGGCTAGCAAGGTTAGAGATAATCACAGATTTGATTGCCATGGGCTACATTGAACCCTGGCTGATAGCTGTTATTGCTATTTAGCTGTTAATTGTCAAGCTTCTGTGCCTGCCATAGGGCTTGCTTGTCTCACTGTGTATTAGCAGCCACTGATCATTCATGACTGCTTTTTGCTTTCAGAGCTGTACTGCTTATCATCCTTCCCTGCTGCACCTGGGAACACGGCAATGCACCGAGGTGGCCAGGGCAGTGCTGCTCTTCTTGTCCTGCTGTACCAGCCAGGCTGGAACTCCAGTGAAACCTTGAGTCAATCAGACTGTGACCTGTGGAAGAGTGCACAGAGGAGCAGGACACCCCAAAGTATCTGTGGCTGTGATTTAGTCCATGCCCAAGTAGGTACATCTCAAAGCAACTGTGGCTTTAGTTACACCTATGCTGCAGCAGGTGTACCTCTGAAGGAATTGTGACCCAAGGGTAAGCCCATGCTACAGCAGGTACACCATGAATCATCACCAGCTATGCATGAGGTCCTGCTGGAACATCTCAAAGTGTGTGGCCACAGACAAGCCCACGACAGAGCAGGTACACTCCTTACCAGCTATGGGTAAGGCCACATTTGGAGTAGGTTTATCTCTGAAGGCACTGTGGCCTATAGATAAGGCTGCCCTGGAAAAGGTGCACCCCAAAGCACCTATGTTGATGGGCAAGTACACCACAGCAGGTATATCCCAAAAGAAACCGGGACTCATAGGTAAAACTCCACTTGGAGCAAGTACTCCCCTAATGAGACTGTGGTTAAGTCCAAACCCAAGCATGGGCAAGGGGAGGAGTTCATTGCAATGTTAAGCCCTGTGGCCCGGATCAAAGGGACTGGGGTGGACACCATAACAGATATGACTTTAAACTGTTGTAACCCATTTCAGTTGCATGTTGTGGGAGTTACTATAGCAGGAACCACCCAAACCATTGGTGGACAAGCTTTACAAGAAGCAGAACAAGTGCAACAGTGAATTAACATGAGCTGTTAGGCAAAGAATTAACATGAGCTGGCGGCAAAGAATTCCACACAAGACACCAACTCTCTTGTCCTGAGTGACCACTGTAACAGACGGAGCCCAGATTCACGGACTAAATGAACAGTGGATTTTCTGTGAACATTTTACAGGGGTGGTCCATAGACTAAGGGAATGATATTATATCAAAAGGATGGGAGGAGAATGAGGTTGTATTGGAGAGTGTGGTACCTGAGCACGACATTAATGGTATTGAGTAACAGGCAGAGAATGTTCTGGTTTTGGCTGGGATAGAGCCGAGTTTCTGCTGGTAGCTGGTATGAGACTCTGGCTTGGATTTGTGCTGAAAACAGTGTTGACAACACAGGGATGTTTTTGTTATCAGTGTGCAGCACTCACAAAGCATCAAGGCCTTTTCTGCTTTTCACACCAGCCCACTAGTGAGTGGGCTGTAGGTACAGAAGGAGTTGGGAGGGAACACATCCAGGAAAGCTGACCCTAACTGACCAAAGGGATATTTCAGACCATATGGTCATGCTCAGCAGATAAAGTAGGGAATGTTCACAGCGATGGTGTTTGTCTTCCCAAGTCACCATTATGCATAGCAGAGCCCTGCTTTCCTGGAGGTTTCCCACCCACCCATGGGAAGTGCTAAATTAATTCCTTGTTTTGCTTTGCTTCTGTCTGTGGCTTTCACTTCTCCTATTAAGCTGCCTTCATCTAAGTCCACAAACTTTCCCACTTTTACTATTCTGATTCTCTGCCCCATCCCACTGGGCAAGTATGAACAGGTGAGCAGCTGTGGGGGGCTTAGCTCCCAGCTGGGGTTAAACCACAATGGTCTTTTTTGGCACCCAACACAGAGCTCAAAGGGTTTGAGATAATGACATTTAATTGGAGCGTGTTAGATCGAGTTTATAGCTGTTAAGTGACAGATGGTAATGTCCCAAACTTTGCCCTAAAGGTTTGAATTGGACTTTATGAGTCCATAGTCTCTCCTTCACTTGACAGCTTCATCCTGGATTTGGTTTAGATAGACTTCCTTCCTCTTTTTTTCTCACTTTCTTATTTTCCTTCCCAATTATCTCTGCCTTCCTCTATGCACTACATCTGTCACCCCACCATCATTATGAACAGCAAAATGCAGAATTGTTTCCTGGAGGTTGTTTCCTCCCAAGCTTTGCTCTTCTAGTTTTAGTCAAGCTGGTAAGTAATTCTGGATACAGTGCTATCACTATTCATTTCCATACTTTGTGCAATCAGAAAAACTGCTTTTATTTTTTTTATATATTAACAAAAAGCAAATAAACAGGAAGGAATTGTAACTGACCTGTGCAGAGGCTTCCTTTTTCAATGGCTGTGAAGAGAGAGTCTATAAAACTTGTTATACGAGGCAGAATGTGGTCTTTGTTCATTGGTCTGTTCAAAATAAATGGGAAGACTTTTATTTCTGTTTACACTGTTACACTGACACCTCCTATAAAAGCTTCCTATCACATTTATCTCTATTAAATTAAAGGTAGCTCATTCCAAGTTTGAAATCAGCACCAAAATGTTTTTGCTATTTCTGCTTCACCATTTAAGTCGTAGCATTCACTGCATCTTCCTTCTAACTAGCCCTTCAATAATTAGTGAAAAAATACTGTTGAGAGAAGATGAGTATTTAAAAACACACAAACTGAAATGTGTAAAGAACTTCTCTATATACTAAAGCACCAAATTCAGTGAGTAGGCAATCAAGAAGCTGATATTCTATTCCTGTCTTTACTGTTGACTCACAGTATTTCCATGCAGCACTTGTTTTTGTCTTCTAACCCCAGTTTCCTGAGCCTAGCACTAGCAATTATTGTCCTTTCCTTAGTAAAGTGATTTCTTACAGAAATATAGCTAATAGGCAGTAAGAAAGTAGACAGTATTACCAAAATACATGACAATATATGACCTTAGAATATCCCTTACCTAATATGTGGCAGTACAACCAAGGCAACCCAAGACTGTGAAAGGTCAGTGATGTCTTCCTTCTCTGGTAAATGCATTAAAGACAGTACATGATCCAACACTGGAACTTCTGCCTCTTCTCCTTGTCTTTTACTTGTTTGTTGCCTTGTATTAGAGCTAAAAAAAACAAAACTTTTTAGTAATCCACTGCTGCATATCAGAGATTGTTCCTTTTGCTCCTATGATATTCAAAATTATGTTGTCTACTTCTAGCAAAAAGGGCTTGCTAACACAAGGGATGTTTTTCTTCTCAAAGTCCACTATGGCACAAAACATCATCTAGTCATGCTGAAGAGCACAAAACATGGCCCAGTAAGAAATGTCAGTTCTTTACTTCAAGTTCATATAATATTTCTAGAAAAGACACTGGTTCTTAGTTGGACACCCTCACAACTGGGACATACAGACTCTAGGACACCCAAGAGTCATCTCTACAACTGCTGTTAATAAACCATGACAACATTGACAGAGATAGATGACAGAAAGCAATCAGTGAGGCAAAAGCTTTGGGACTTAAATGGAATCACAATGTGAGCTCAGATCAACAAGCCTATATTCAGGCAGAAAGGGTTGACACCATACTGGAAACATATGAACAGGAGTCCCTCACACACTGTGTGCAGCAATCTTTCCATTCCACCCAGTGTTTTCAAGATCACAGTCAAAAGGCTGTATAGGCTTCACCCTTCAAGAAATACAGAAGCTCATAAAAAGTCAACAGTAAGAATCATTAGAGGCTTATGAAAAAACATTTATGAAATAAACCTCAAGGAATTAGGACTGTTGGTCCAGAGAAAGAAGATCTCAGACATGTCTGATGATGAAAGCCTGCTATTTGTAAAAGCTTGATGCAAAGAGTAAGAAATGTTCTGCTCTTTATGTTTCCAGCAGATAAGATAAGCAGCAAGGGATTTAAACTGCCATAAAGAAGGTTTAAGTTATACACTTAGGACTGGGGATACAACAACCTGACCAAAACAACCCAAAAGCCCAAATAAATCAAAAACCACCTGTATAAGTACAAAGATATATCAAAGCATTGGCACAGACTGCCAGAGGCAGCTCAGAAATCTGGTGAAATGGAGTATTTAAAAACTACGTAGGAGATGGGAGTATCTAACTCTTGAGATGTCTCTTGGCTACAATTTACACCACTGACATTGCAAGAGCACAAAATAAAGTCTAAGCAGGATCAAGGTCCTTGCAGCTCTGTACTCCAAACCACTGAAAAAAACAGATCAAGAAAGAAAGAAAACAAGGGAGGAAAATAAAATTTAATCATTTTACTTGATCTTCTGTTCCCAAAACCTTAATGCTTCCACTATTATTAAATAAAAATAGGAAAAAGCCACAGATAGTAGACTGCTTTAAGGAAAAATAAAACCTGGCATAAAACGCAATACAAAGTCAAAAGTTTTGAATTAGCTGAGCTAGAATTACTAGAAAAAATCAGTATCATTAGATTAGCAATGGTCATTCTGTGCTTCAGTGGTTACCCCTAATATTTCCACAGAGGCTCTGGGGAAAGCAACCACTTCATTGCAACCAAGCTAGGTTTGCAACTAAAAGCAGTCAAGCTGTGCCAGCACAATGCTGCTTCTGGATTAATTACATATCCTTTGCTATCCTGCTGTGCTCTATGGCAAAGCTTTAGTAGCGCTGCCAAGAAAGCTCCTGGACAAGACATATGCATACAGGGAAAAAAGCTGGAGCCCAGGCAGGAGGTTAGTAATGTTGAGAAGCTGAACTGCTGCAGTCACTACAAAGATTAACTGCCAAGGGATAGTTTGCATGATGGTGTAACAGATCCCCATCATACATGCACCACAGCACTGTTCCATCAGTGACCACCATTCTAAAGCAGCATCTCATCTCATACAATTTCAAAAAGGAACGTGATATCCTACTATATCACTTGCTTTGCAAATCTGACAGCAATGCTGACATTTACACAACTCCGGCAAATACTGGAGGGCAACTTCTATTGAACACATTGCCTTCCGGCCCAGAGCCACACTGACACATGTAGTGTTAGCTAAACTTGAGAAGTCCCACCTGACAGATGCTTCAGTGAAAACAAGAGGATACTTTTCAAATGCCATTGAACCAATGGTAGGAGGCTCTGCTTTCACCAAAATGAGTTTAGCCAGAATTGCCACGGCCTCGTCCTTTGTGACTGCATCTGTGTCAGAGAAGCAATTTTCAATGTATTCTAGAAAACATGGGAGAAAATGCTGAAGAGACAAAAAAATAAAAAAAGGTAAAACGTCAAAGATTGGCAAGTCTCCTTAATCACCATCAAATCCACAAAAAATCCCACAACACCAACCACAGGAAAATCCAAATGCTCACAAATAAGCCAGCAAAGCATCGGACTTATCAGTTCTGGTGCCCCTAGACACCAGCACACAGACATTTTCCTATCCCAGCAGGGGCAGTAATCTAATGCAAAAACTCATTTTGCACCAAATCCAGTCTTAGCAGGACATTCCAGAACCTAGACTTGGCTTTCACCTCTCACTCAATTTAATTCATTAGATTCCTCCCAAATAATCAGTTACAGGCCTCATTCTTCATTTCCACTTAGTTTCTTCAGAACTCATTCTCTTCCTCCCACCCATAACACTCACCCTCTTAAGACAAGTTCTTTTTGTGAACAGATACTTATCACCTTCTCCAACTATGACAACCATTACACAACTTTAACACAATAGCACAAGAACCTCTTCTTATCAGATCATGCCAGAAGCTTAAATAAACATCATGTCAATACACAACAATCCTTCAGCATACAAGGCAGGTTAACATACTGTGGATTCTCCAGTTGTTCCCTTTAGCAACAAAAATAAACGTAACACACAATCACTTCCACCTACCCTCTCAAATTGCTTCATTGTGAACATTGCTTCAGAGAAGTCCAAAAGAAAATGCCGTTCAAATCCACATGCAAATACCTGCAAGATGTGAGTGAAAGGTTGGAGATTCAGTGACATTTCATAGTCAGCTCTTCACTACCCATGGGACATTTTTTCTGGTATACAAATTAAGCATACTTTGAACTCTGAGATACTCTGCCTGGCTCTCTTACTAATTCCAGTACACAGAGCAGCACTGTTTCCAAGAGACAATTCAGGTACAGAAATACACAGTCCTTTTTAACAAATCCTACTGATACAACCCTTTTTGACAAACACTGTTAGATCCCACTGCCTCTGCGCAAAGACAACGGAGCTATCTCTTAAGTGTGATATGGAAAATATAAGTTGAAAGTTCTCGGACTGCAGCACAGACACACTAACTGATAGGAAAAAGTTTAGGCCCAAAGCATACTTCAACTCAGCATTTTTTTCTGTGTAGCAGATTGCAGGAAGTTTACTACCTCATGGGCAGAGTGAACCTCTGTGCTTTTGAAGGATCCAAAACAGGAACAGGCCTTCAAGATATCCAGGATCAGTAGTCCTCAATGCCCAGATAAAATACTCAGATCTCACTCTCCCAGATCCTTCAGAACACAAGGACAGCTTTAAGCCTCCTCCAGTTTAACAGAAGCCCACACAAATATCCTCAAATGTTTGAAGAAGTCTGGTGAGCAAAACTGGCCTCATGCCACAGGCAAAATCAATCTTACTTCAGCACAAGTCAACACTGAAGACCAGATGAAATCTGATCTTGTTTAAACAACTGCAAGTCTCGCTTTCCCACTGTAAATTGTGTGGCATTTTTATTTCAAATGTTTCTTCATATACACACACTATAACGATGGTCCACATTGTTAATTGCAAAATTATAAAGTACTGTAACAGGAAAACTAAAGAATCAGACTCCAGAGTATAATCTCCTGTTAATCTTTGCAACACTATGTTTGATAGGAATGCAGCTAATCATGTCAATGCTCCAGAAGCAAACGCAGTACTGAAATATGCTTACCCCTGTACTTTCTAAATCAAAACTGCACTTGTGTGAACCTTGTTAACATAGTTAAGGCATGCTTATTAAATGCTTGGAAACGTAATTAAAAATATATTTTTTTCACTAAGTTTGACTCAACGATCTGCTTTATTACCATAGGCAGGACATATTCTTTCACTGTTCTCCTTTCATTCTCTACAGACGCTGTAGATGTTTGAATCAGAGCCTGGATTTCATTGCAATGACGTCTGTCATGGTGGTATTCCTACACTGACAACCTGTGCAAGACTGTCAGGAAATCTCCCAAGACCTCCTCAGACTTTATTTAAAGCATTGGGCAACTTCATTATCTGTGCAAAAGGCTAAAGGAAATCTTATGGCACATTTCCCAGCCTGAAACAGAACGTCCAGAAGCCATCCTGCCTTCCAGAATTTGAAGTCTGGGATTTCTGGCATAAGCAGCAATCCTTGTTACCTTCTGAACAGCTTCCTTGGTCAAAGAATCTGGCAACAAAACATTTTCAGCCAGCAGGAATGCAGAAATGGTGTTTAGCAGCATCTTGCAGCAAGATGATGACAGATACGGTGTTTGCAACATTTTTATTAAAACCTGAAATCAAAAAGAGAGAACTCATATTTGTCCATGAAGATAATGATCATCTGGTCTAAACGGCCTTGACAGTCCGTGCACCTAGAGGGGACAGAGTTCTAAGCTTCAGCCCACAGAAACAAATCCTAACAGTCCCAGTGAAATTTGAAGGCCCTAAATTTACCCTAATCGGGTCAAATGTATGTGAATCTGGCAGGACTGCTCTATACCACCAATATGGGGGTGGTCTCCTGCACAGTGGCAGGAACAGACTCTAGAAGCAGTAGCCCATTTTCCCCATTGCTCATTTCAAGATGGGCTATATTTGCATTACAATAGAAGTAAAATCTCACAGGATCAGAAAGCTAGCAATACTCAAAATATACATCTCTGTTCACTCAACTCAAATCCTAAGCAACGTGATACATCAGAAATGTGTACAAATGCTTCTGCTGACCACATCTCTTCCATATTCAGCTGATACTCCTATGACATATATAAGTGACAGTCTGACCTACCTGACAGACCTCTTCAGGCAGTGAGATTTTAGATCCATTTGCATGTTCCACTAAGATCAGATAAGCTTGCAGAATCCTTTCCACCTGCTCTGAAGCCACAGAGCAGTTGACTGTAGTTATTTTCTTCTGCAAATCTAAGAGTGACTCCTGTTTAAATAAGATAGGGAAATTAAATGCTTCAGATAAATGAACAGACTGTTTCACTTACTGCTATCTGAGGGATGTTCTAAAGAATCAGTATCTCAGCTGTTCAACAAACTATTGCTGACTCTCTCACACATATTCCACAAATTAAACCATGCAGAAATTTCCATTAGGTAAAAATCCCAGATTCCTTGGACAGAAATACAAGGAGCTCCTAAAACGAGGGTCTCCAGAAAGGCTGACACTTGACATCTGATAAAGGAAAGAGAAATCTTGGCCTCCATACCCACAGTGGTTTGGAAGCAGCTAGCTTCCACTGGAATTATCAGAATTTAGGTACTTTTACACTTTATGCATCATTTTGGTATGTGGATGCTGCGAGATTACTCATATAATGTACATTCTACATTAATGTCTCTTTCTGTCCAGAAGATATAAAACTCCTATCCTTGATCCAACAAACTGGACCCAATTTAAAGAGCTATCACAGACTATGTGAATATTTCTCTCTGAGCAAGATATTCCCATGCCTCCACCAGGGTAAAAGAAAAAGCCTCATTAAAAATAAAAGGAAAGATGTCACAAATTCACAAGATTTCCTAATTGCAGATGCTGAGTCAAAGAAACCTCAGGGACACAAAATATTCAGTGATGAACAAATCTGTAGTGAACAACAGTCAGATAAAAACTGCTTATCATATTGGGCAAGGCCAGATGTACAGGATGGGGTTTCTAGAAAACTGTTTAGCCACAGGAAAGCAGTCTCAAGAACAAACCTATAGGAATTATTTACCCACGCTGGAAGGACTACCTTAAAAAAGCTCATTCCCTGCAGTTTCCCATTTCTTCCCTTTAAGGAGCACAACTGACACAGTCTGCTGTCAGTTGCAAGAGACTTCAATCCCCCTTACCAAATCCCCCTATCAGACGTCTGCAAACTTTTAAATATTGGTCAGGTAAGTAAAAGACACTGCCAGGCTGTGTCATTGCTGATTATTCTACATCACCCTGATAACACAGCACAGCCCACAGCACTCAGCTGTGCTCCTTCAAACCAGAGTATAACCCTCAAGCAGCAACAGAGGAATACCCAAGACTGAAAACATTCTCATTTTCAGTACTTGGCTGCAAGATTCAAACTTGTATTTCCAAGTTTAACCCAACTCTTTGCTTTAAAGAGATCTGTATGGCCAAAAGTTTCCCTTTTACCGTCAAAAATTGGTTTTGAACCACCAACAGCTCAGCAACACGAAACAAGCACTACATTCCAGCAAGGGTACTGCAATGTGGGCAAAGGCAGACTGTACAAACTATCCTTGCCCAGCCATAGGACTGAGTACCGAGTCCCACCTACAGTAGTTCCTTTTTGATTCACAAAACAGCCCCCAGGGTAACTCTGAACTTAGAAAAGGGTGGAATTTCTGCCATGACTCTGCATTTTATGTTTCCAAATCAGAAAAAAAACCCCAGTTCTGGTCCAAGAAAACAAATACTTTCCTCAATAAGCGCAGAATTTTTTATCAGTCACTCATGAATAAAAAACAGCAGTAGGAAGAAAAATAATCAGTGTACCTTCAGGCACTTGAAGACAATATCAAAATGCTCCTTATGGATATGCACTGCAGCTGATCTGATCATCTGCTTGAAGGCTTCTCCAACAGCTACCCATGGTAGTTCAATTTCTTCAGTCATAGGCCCCAACTTCAACAGAATTACCTTCATAGCCTGCACAGGAATAGAGTATATTGTGTTCTCACACTTAGAAAATAAATCTAGCAATCCTAAAACTAATTAGTGCAATGTATTCCTAAAATATTCCAGCGATCTCAATTCTTTCTAGAATGATTACAGGGGAAAACAAAAGGCTATCTCCTAAAATCTGAAATATCAGCAAGAAGTGTGATTTCAACATATAGGAATATTGCAAAGGAGTTACTTAAAACAATCTTCCTGTCTCAAAAAATATTCTTAGGCAGCTTTCAGATCCTACCAAGTAATAGCCAACATATCACCAAGGATCCACTGAGATGAATGAGGAAACACTTGATGGTTTCAGCAGCACTGTCTAAGGCTCGTTACAGTAACAGTTAAAGCAGCAGTCTTGTCTTTACCATCTCTGCACAAGAGTGGAACATGTTTCGAACGCCCTTGCACATCTCAAAAAGCAGCTGTCCTACACCTTCCACCTTTTCGGGGTGCTCTCCCAGGTCACGGAGCATTAAATTGAAGAGTCCATTTTTATCAGAAACCTACAAAATATAAGGAGAAAAAAATGTTATCTTCTATTCAGAGTTGCCAGATGGATAGAGGCAATCAAAAGGCTCCACAGCCCCATATTCTCTAACTCCTGCCTTCCCACAACAGCTCAAACTCATTATTTCTGTGACCACACAAGGAAATTCAAAGAAGAAATTTGATCAGCTATTTGGTCATCTCCCACAACCCTAGAATGTGCACAGGTCTGCTGAGGTCACTGCAGCTGAAATATATATGGGTTTGATTCTTCTCATGATTTTAAACATGCGCATAAATGCACTGTTAAACTGGTCACAACTGCACAAAAAAGTCCCTGTCCTAATGAGAAAGAGACATGTATCAGCTGAACACAGAATCCAGTCACCCAAAACTAGAACCACACCTGAGAATACTACAGGGATTTCTAGTCCAGTATTTTAAACACCTCAGTTTCTGAGGATTTGACCTGAAATTTAGAAATTTCCAAAAACAAACAATCGAACACACTTCATGAAGGTCTCTCAGATTAGGACAAAAATGAGCATACTCAAACTTGCTAGCCAGTCTAAGGAATCCTGGCTTTTGTATACTTTGACTAAAGAAAACCCAACAACTACCACTCCCTTTCCTTACTCCATTAAAGGCTATCTGATCTTGGCTGATCTGCCTGGGAATGTTACATACAGTAATCTTCAAGAGTGCAAATATGCCACAAAAATTTCAGTTCCACAGAGGCATTGAAGTATTTGTGAAAAAGCCAGTGGGCAAATGTGCACATACAAATTCAAGCCTCCCCTCTGCAGGATTACCTTACTATTTCTAGTCATTTTAGATAAACCAACCACAGACATTTTGTTTAATGTCTCTAAACAGAGAGTGCTAAGGCCTGTATTTGCCACTACTGACATAGAATGCATGACATTCTCAGTATGACAAAAAAAACCCCAACAAAATGACAAAAAATGACAACTCAGGACATGTTGTATGCCAGTTCAGGCCTTGTTTTAACCCTTCTCTGGAGAAAACCTAATATTGTACACTGAATCCAAAAAACACCTCAAAATGAACAGCACCAAAGTACCAAAATCTCACTTACCTTTCTCATGAGAAAGACAAAGCTTTCAGCAGCAAAGTTTCTGATGTGCAGTTTGTGGTGAGCCAGCAAGGTGCTGTACAGGCTACAAAGACACAAAATAATCCATAGTCATAGGGGCAATGCAAGAATTGCCATCCGCTGGTTAAAGAAATTGTTTCCAGTTTACATTACGACTTTTTAAAAACACTAAGAACCTGTTCTAGAGATGGTAAACACCTTTCCTTATCTAGATTCCTTTCCACTCCTCCTGCATAAAGAACAAGAGTTTTGCAAAAAAGGTCAGATGACAGTGCCAGGCAAATTAAGTCACAATCAGAAATACCTTTCAAATCTGCAGATCCACACAACTTCAACACAAGATTCATCTGCAGCATTGAGATTTTCAAGATATATGTTTAGCAGCAATAAGTAAAACGAAAGCTGATTTATATGCCAGATTTGTATCTCAGTTGAACCATCAGGCTCTCCTGTACCCTTTAAAAGTTTTGAAACATTCAGTTTGCAAGGCTGATAAATATTTGCAGTTTGCTGGTATCGGTACCAGTGGCAGGTGGCTCATCACAGGTTCACTGCAGAGGGAGTGGTACCTCAGGTTGTCTCAAAGTGAGCAGACAATTTTTCAGTATGTTCGACAGCTTGGCCTGAGCTGGGGAGGAAATTTGTAACCAGTTTTTTGCTCCATCTGTTCCAAACTGAAATTAGGAGGAAGAAACATCGAACCACTGTCTATGTCAAAAGGAAGAGCCCAGCTACATCAGCAATTTGACCCAGAACGAGTGGTCTCACTGGGTCAGGCCACATGCTCAGTCTGTCTACAGCAGCTGCCAAAAGCAGATATCTGGGAAAGGTTTAAAAATACAACAAGCACATACAAAATCAGCCTTCAAAAACCTGCAGCTCAGGAACGCCCCAAGCCCAGAAGTCCCTGTATTTGGTAATTCCCTGGAGCTTGGCCAGTTTCTCTCTGAGAATATCTAAGAAAGCAGGCTAAAAAGTATACAGAAGCATTAAGCCATGTATTCATGCGGCATTTACATTTTTACAGCATCTAGTGACTGCTGATCAAGACAGACATTAAATATGGTTTTTACCTGTATATGTTGTGTATGTCCTTCACCATCAATCTCCACAAATACTTGTAGAGATAAGAAAGAGAGGTAAAAGCCCATTCTAGCAGTTCTGTATCCTGTGTATCCAGTAATTTGGTGATGGCCAGGAAAAAGTCATGGAAGTGAGGATAGAAGTCAGCCTGAAGGTCTCGTGCCAGCTGCACCACTAGACTGTGTTCCAGAAAATACGCCAGTGTTAGTGCATTTCAGAAACAAACTAATAAAAACCTAGTCAAACATTGCATAAACCAACACAGTTTCTTTGGAAGGAAAAGCAGCATCACTTTTACTTCTCAGTTTTTAAAAAATACCACCTACTAGGCAGCTGTGGATGGCAAGAATCTTAAGATTTTCAAAAAAATCAAGCTGACAGCAGTAAACAAATTATTAAGATCAGAAAAGAAAAGAAAACAAATTATTAATATCATAAAAAGCACATTAATTTAAAGTCTGACATTCAGTAAACATTCCACCTAATTTGTTTGACTTGTCAAAACTGTATTTTTTTGAAGACTTAGAACCATAAAGCTCGACCACGGTAATATGACCACTTTGGGCATCTCATCACTTATTTTCTTCAGGCACAATAAAGATACAGAACATTTACCACAGGACTCATGCTTACTTGTAACATCATCTCGCCTTATGACTATTTTTGTGACCATATACTTACTTTAATAGGGGTTGGTAAGCAAGACTGCCTTCAACTTGCAAATGTGTCTTCAAGCTCTGCACAACAGCACTTTGGTAATAAACCAGCTGGTTGAAGGACTGGCATTTGTTGGCCACTTCATGGTAGAATTGCACTGTTCAAACAACAAAAGAGAAGCCCTGAAAACTAGTCCAGTCCCTGGTAAACATGCAGAGTGTTTAAGAGTAACAGTCTTCCAGAGCCCAGCCCAAAACTCAGTCAACAATCTCCCACTGGGCTCTGGATGAAGAAAAAAACATATTTTACCAGTCTAATGAAAGCAGGAAACATGAATGTAAATGACATACCAAAATGGTGAGTGAGGTTCAGTTCCTTCCATTTCCGCAGTCCTTCGAAAAAGTAGGTTTCAACCTCCTGCCAAAATAAAGATGATGAAGAATAGCTACCAACTCTAATGAATGTGTTCTGTAAAGGTAACAGGTTCAAATGAAGACTACTATCAAGTGCGTTAAACATTTAAGGAATATTCTAATTTCAACAGGTACTATGGAGTCTTTCAATATTCAAAACACATTTGAAAATACTTTCTGGTGACAGGACTTGTTACGTAATTGCTTTTTCTACCTCTGTTGACTGGCTTTGATAATCTAAGATGCTGAGCTTATGTTCACCTAGCACAATGCCTTGGGATTTCTTTTGGCATCCTCAGAGCAGTGAGTGAGAAGTTCAGAAGAACAATCCAGTAGGCCAGGCAGCAATAACCTGCAAAGTTCTATAATCATAATGGTGATTTATACAGCATATAGAAATGATTCTTGTGATCCATAAAGACACATACTCATGCTCTATACACATGCTGCCAGTACGTGGGTGCCCAGGTAACAAGTGACAGGACGAGGAAATGGCCATTATGAACAGCAGAGGAGGTTTAGACTGGATATTAGGGAACATTTCTTTACTGAAAGGGTGGTCAGGCATTAGAACAGGCTGCCCAGAGAAGTGGTTGAGTAATCATCCCTGGAAATATTTAAAAGACATGTAGATGTGGCACTTAGGGACATGGTTTAATGATGAACTTGACAGTGTTACGTTAATAGCTGGACTCAATAATCTTAGAGGCATTTTCCAACTTAGGATTTTCAAACTTCTGATTCTATTTCAACTACTCAGCACCTGCAAGTCTTTCCAAGTCTGGTCCTAGGACTGCTAAATGACACGGCAGCATCCTTGATGTTCAAAACAGGCTCACCAGCTACATGGAAGACTTCAGTGTGGTACTACTGAAGTGCCTCGATGGCAATACTGCAAACCAGGTAAAAAGGTGAATGGGAACAAAGTATGAAATGAGGCTTCAGAAAAAGCAGTTCTTGCAGGAGCTTCTTTCCAATTTCTTCCTAAATAAACTTCTTAATTGATTTTTTCATGGAGTACATCTACTTGTGGTATGATTTCAGAAAATAATGACAGTTATTTGAGGCTCTCACCTCAGCATAGCTCCCAGTTCTGTCAATCCGATGAATAATATCAATATTAATGTTGCTTAGGCGCTCTGAAAAGGTAAGAAACTGCAAAAAAAAAAAAGGACACGTTTCTTGCTTAATTCTTAGCACAGCCCTTCTAAACCTCTCTCAATAGCACACATGCTGCAAACAGAAACTTCTAAAGTTCCTCCACTTCTAAAGACAGGCTGCTAGATAATACCCCCCAATATCAGCCCTACAAGAAGATCAAGGTAAAACGCCCAGGAGCAGGACTTACCCTCTACCGCCCCCGCGACCTACAAAGCTGAGGCTCACAGCCCACGTCTGCACAGCACGAAGAGATGCAGAGAAACCTACTTAGATTTCGGCAAACTGCCCCGCTCTCAGCCTTCCTAAAACAACGCCCCGGCTAATTTCATTGAATTCTGTCAGTTCCCTACCCTAGGCCTGCTGCCTGTCAGGCACGGTCACTCGGCTGACGGAGAGCAGGGTACGGGGCAGCAGCCGCACTCCGGCCCCGCTGTCCCGCCCGGGACCCTGGCAGCGCAGAGCAGACCCTGCCACGCCGCCCGCCCTCGCCTCCCGCCGCGGGGCCGCTTCGGCAGCCGGGCACGACCACTGAACTAACACCGACGGCGGAAGCCTGAGCTCCCTTCCCCCGGTCAGCGGCCGCGTCCGGGCAAGCGCTCACCCGGTGGGTGTTCCCCGACTTGTTGGACGAGGGTTTGCTCTTCATGGTGGTGGTGGTGGCGGCGGTCGCAGCCACAGCGAGTCCCACACGTGCGGCCCTACGCGCCGGGCGCCGCCATACCGAGCACAGGCTGCCGGGAGCAGGGGCGGCACCGCCGGCGGAAGGGGCGGGCGGTGCTGCCTGAACTGTCCCCGTCGCGCTTGGGCGGCGATTTCCTGGGCGGTGTGGGGAGGGAGGATTCGCACCGCTCTTGTCTCTGCGCTTTAGAGCACCTCGGTACCGCGACGGTGCCCAGAGAAGAGCGGTTCGGGCTATGGCGAAAGCACGTTGTGGCGGAGCGCAGCCCACAGCACAGCAGTGATGGCTCGTCCCGAAACGGCCACTGCCCAGCACCCTGATTTTAGTAGTGATTTTTGTCCTGACCTCGTCAATTTAAACAAAAACGTTCATCGCAGACAAAGTACGTGCAAACCAAGTCCTCGCACAAGAGCAAATGGTTACGGACTGGTTGTCCCTTGTAACACCACGGCTTGTGGGGGCTTCTGCCTGCGGCTGCAGTTGCGGGAGGGGAAGGACGCGTGAGTGGGGGGGGAGCGAGGTCAAGGTTGGAAGGAGCTTTGGTGTGGGCTGGTGTCATACAAACAGCTCAGAGCCACGCCACCGTTCCCGGTTGCGTCTTGCGCAGCTTGAGAATTTGGCCCTGCCGAGGCTGCCTGTCCTGCGTGCTACGGGCAGCTCAAGGCCACTTTCAGAAACCAGGCTTGCAGGTTATTCATGCGGAGAGGCTTGAAGGTAGATTTGAGCACGGCTGAAGTTCACGATTAGAAGCACGTAGAGACCCACAACTTCGCACAGACCCAACAGGTTAAACACTGCCAGGTGCATCCAGAAAGGCTGCCCACAGGCAGGTGGTAAGTCATTAACGTGATAGTCATCTGGACAGGACAGGCAGGGGAACGTGCTTCAGCCTCTGTGGAGTCAGAGCTACTGAGATAGCTGTTAGCTTTAAATCTTGCTCTTCTGCTGTAGGAATAGGAAGGACTTCTGGAGTTTGCATTAGGTGGGAAGAAAATGCCTAATTAGGCATTTAAGTTTGATAAGGTTGGCTTACATAATTTCAAGGCAAAATATCTGTAGAAAACACAGCTAAGAGCATGTTGAGAGGTCTAGATCTGTAAGAGCTTAGGCACCAATATGCTACTATTTAAGAGCACAAATAACCCTCCAGAAGTGGTTAGTAAATTCATTTACTATATCTCCCATATATAGTATACTTGTGGAAAACAGTCTACAAGATCTTTTTTGTTTTCATTATGAATAGCATCTGTAGCAGAGCTGTAGAACTTTGTGGGATGCATGCACTAAATCATCCAAGGAAACGAACAAAATCTAACATTCATGTCAAATAATGGGGAGAAGAGTTCAGATGTGCTCTGGCTGTTGCAGAAATTATCATCAGCAAAAATAAAAGATATTAGAGGAAAATTTTAAAAGGCTAAAAGTGCTTTTTTGTGTTTGTAAACCAACAATTTCTCAGAAGACGAGGTAGACCTGCAGTTGCTGATGTTCCTGAGAGTTTCTGGCTGCAAGAGCTACTCACAAACTGCATTTCAGCCAGCATTGAATACTGCACTTGAAGGTACATCTGAGTGAGCCTTAGGCTAGTAGCCCAGCTGTCAATGCCAGTATGGCCAGGACAGTAGGTCTGGTGCCTAAGCTGGCAAGGTTCAGTGACCCAGAGGGGCCCTTCCCCACTTGTGTATGAGCTGCAGCTATGTTAACAATATCTTTACTACATACACTCCTCTCTGACTGCAATGCCTCAAGCCTCAGGCCATATTCTTTTATTTTTCCAGTAAGGGATGTGTTTTTTCCCATCTCTGGGCAGGCCTCAGCTCCAGCACCCCTGCCAGCAGTTCTGCAGAAATCTATGCTAAAGGCATTAAAAATTAAAAGCACATGGCCTTCTGAAGAGCAATGGCTTAATGGTAGTAGTACCTGTAGAGGCACGTAGAGGAAAACTTTGTAAAACAGTGCATAGATTTCTACTAAAATGGTCATTGATGCAGATCTGACTTCAAACACCCAGTGTGGGCTGCAGCCATCAGATCCTGTCTCTAATCCATTAGCACTTCTGAAACAGGTCTAAGATTCCTATGTCTCCTCCATTCTTGGGCTTTTTAGTCCTGCAGTTCAAAATCTGCTTGCTGGACTCAGCAAGAGCCAGAGCCACTTTGTGTAGAAGCAAAGCAGACTTGCCTTCTGGTTATGTGTAGTTTAGCCTAATAATAGTAATTGGAGTGAAATACCTCAATATTTAACCCAGGATGGTCTCACAGGGCAGAATTCATCTCAAATAACCTACATGTTTACAATACGTGTGTCTGCCTTTGAGCATCAACTTCAGGCTCCTTGTATATTCACTGAAGATTTAGACACATTCTTGTACTTGAAACATCTGTGTTAGAATAGAATTAATCCTAGTATTGGTAGTCTCGGAACGTCTGGATGACTCCATTATATATATGTGCATATCTACAACTGCCCCTGTGGATGCCCCCCACATGACATAGCTCAACACCTACATAAATGCACAGAACCCAAACTGTTGCTGAGTTCCCCTGCTTCTGTAATATTTTTGTGTGTATTAATCACAAACACAGCACATAGTCCTGAAGCCTGCATGACACTGAGTTTCTGACTGAAAGGCTATGTTACCTGACACAAGGCAATCAGCAGCCAGCTCAGCCTATTTTTCACCAGAGGATGCTATAGATTGCATAAGTACACAGGTATAAGATCAAGTTTTCATTTTCCTACCATATTCATAGAGACATGGTGAAGTTTGCATAGGTAATTATATTGTTAGAGGGTTTTCCCATTCCAAGTGAACTATAATAGGCTAATAGATAAAGAGAAACAACTGTGACTTAAACCAAACAACTTCCAATCTTGAATGCCTAAAGCTAGATTGCTCAATCAATATTAAAAGACACTAAGCAGTTATCTGAGCTGGTTGTGAATCCAGAAGCCCTTCTCTTTGCCTGTCTCATGGGGTGCAGGGGCTGGGGTGGATGTGGCTGTAGACTTACTGCATCACAGGAGCTCTTCAAAGTCCCTCTGTAGGGGGAAGCTGGCATGAGATGCAGGCAGATTATACAAATGTATCATGCAGTTTGGTGTATTCTTTAAACTGAAGCAAAGAGATTTATATTTTTTTAATTTGTCTGCAAAGTAAGATAAGCCCTTTGTAGCACAGTGACATATTTTCACTGCCAGCTTTCTCCTCAGCTTCTAGCTGGCATTGTGCCTTGCCTTGCAGGAGAAAGCCCCACAAGATTATGTAGGATGTTGTTGAGAGCACTTCAAAATCAAAGCAGACAAGATACTGGAATCCTGTTCTGCAATCTGGTGGAACAGTTTGGCCACATTTTTTCTAATATGCCTGAAGCATAGAGATTCTGCTAATAATGCAACTCCAGGTCAATGCTAGCTGAGTCATGGGGGAGAATTTCATCTACCCTTAGGTTTGCTGATCGAAGAGGGTTGGAACAACGGGCTGGAATATAGATCCCAGATGTTCTGTCTGAAATATGTGAATTTAGGGACTTCACAGAAAGCGCACTGACAACCTGGTTCAACCCTTGACATACCTAGGCCAGTGACTCATCTATTTCAAGCTCTGCTGCAGAGCTGAAATAGGTGGGCTGCGCTAGCTCCATCTCCTGAAGTAAACTGAACAGTGCACAGGGATTGTCCACACCAATAAATCATCAACACAATTCCTGGCACAATTTTGATTAACATCAATTTGCTGCTTGATAGGAACCCACACCTGGGGGTCTTTTTTAGTGTTTTTATTTGTTTGTGGGGGGTTTTTTTTGGATTGGTTTTATTTTTGAGGTTTTGTTTTTCTTTGTTTTGTTTTGTTTTGGGGTTTTTTTGGGTGGAGAATAAAGTTTTAGAATTTATTTGTGTTAGAAAGAAGAAGGGTCTGATTTCTGCACAGACCACATGTTGAATACAACCAAACTAGTTGAATACAGATAGCCCCAGGACAGGAGAGGCTTGCAGTGGTGGCTACTGCTGTTTTTCCTCATCCACTGTTTTGCCACAGCAGCAGAAGCAGCAGTAGAACTGGCTCCAGCCTGGTTGAAAGCAACAGTAACAGCAGCAGCAGGAGGAGGATTCACAGAGGAATCATGGTGGATGGCAAGGAAAATTAAAAAGCAGGATGGAGTCTTGTTCCCCAAAGAGATGTGAATGCTCTCCTGCATTTCACACTCACCATTAAAATGAGGGGCATTTGGATTTGACAGAAACCATCTGATTTCAGGCTGTCTGTCATGTGTCTGGGTCTACTAACAGTCTATTTACAGCATGCCATTCAGGGGAAAATAGGGCCAGGCTCATGGAAATGGTATGTTCCTGGCATGGAATAGAAGGTAAAGTACAAAGCAATTGTTACTGTTCTTCATATTTCTGCATCCATCTCATTAATGCAACAAAAGTTAAGTATGTAAGTTTGATGTTTTGGCTAATTAATTTACTGCTTTTTTTTTTTCCCTTATTTGGAGCTTGAACTGTCATAGTATTCATGCAGCTCTAACTTTGCTCTCTGATTCCAATAGAGTCAGTACTTCAGTTATTCATTCCTGATCTCAGATCCAAGAGACATACTGTACAAAAGCTGAGACTCTGAAGAAAAGGTCTAATAACTTCAGCTCTACAGTGTACTGTGAGGAAAAAACATTTAGACATACATACTCTGAAGCTGTGAATGCTAGGAATAAGTCTAATTTTGATGTGTACTGTTGAGTGAAATATTTGTAGGTGCCTTAAAAGTGGAAGAATTTATACAACATCAAGAGACTGATGCTCAAAAGCAACTTTTCTTGTCACTTCCACTGGGTCATAAGCTGCTGGTACTGGCTGCTAAATTTTAGATATTTGTGAGAAATTTCCAATATGGGTCTATATAAAGCAGAAAAAAACCCCAACAAAACACAAAAAAAATCAAACCATACCAGCCAACCAACCAACCGACCAAAAAAACCTCCAAAAAATTTCATTGATGCTGTAACTGCAGAGATGTTGCTAACACTAAGAAAAAAAAGTAGGACTGTCCCCTCTTACCATAAATTTATGTAAGTTTTTGGACACTGCTGTTGCTTTTAATACTGATTTGTGAGTCTAATTTGTGGTCAGATCAAATAGGAGCCATTGAAAGAACTGATAAAACAAACATACTGAAATAATAGATCCCTGTATAAAGTATATTTAGGTGGAGACTGACACTTCAGTAATAAAGGAAAAGGAAATGAGCATCAACCTCCAAGTAAGAGAGAAAAACCAAAAGACTCTGAAGCAGACGAAGTCCTGGTTGCTTGAACTGGGCAAGCACTTCCCACAGGAGTGTTTCTCTGGCTCTCTGGCCATAGCTCTCTGGCCTCTCTGGCCTCTCTGGCTATAGCTGCTGGCTGCACAGAGGGCCATATTTCACCTGGTGTTCATAACCAGTAGAAGATCACTTGCAAGGTGCCCACCAGCACCTCTTTTGATGTGAGATGAAATTAGCTCCTATAAAATGATGATCAGTACTGTACAGATACAGACCATCTGCTGTAGCAAGAGGTGGAGTCCCTGAAATCCAGCTGCAGCCAAAATGCTTCTCCTCGACTGCCATTTACTGCTGCACTTCCTTGTGCATCACATCATTCACCAAGTTTGTGAACTGCTAACACTATCATGTGGTATTAACCTGACTGTGCAGAAACTGTGGAGGCTTTATGATGCTGGATCAATACAATTTTTTTGCCTATTTAAAAAAGCATGTTAAAGTTATTATTTCTTCCCCATTGCCTTAGCCCCAAATCCGCATTTTCATCAAACCCCACTCAGTAGTCTGTTTGAACATGTGCTAACACTGGATAGCAATACACTAAAGCAACAGAAATTAATTTTGAGAATCTTAGTATGCCTGGATTAATAAAGTCCCCTTGCCATGGAGTTTGGTCATAAATATCCACGACACATCTGCAGAGTCTCCCATCCACCAGAGATCACCCACCATTCCTTAACATCCTACAACAGCCATAGGACTGCAGTACAAGAGGCCAAAAAACCTACGGTGTGTCCCAGCAGCATATTGGGAGAGACCAAGGATACTGACAGTGTTTCCACTCTCCTGGAAAAAACAAGGATTTGCTATTTGAAATGTCCAGATAGCATCAGAAATAGGTGCAACAAATCTCACGTTATAGAGGAAAACAGAAAAAACAAAGCAAGCCAAAGTCAACAGATGCAGATGGTTGGACCTGAGGGAAAAACCTCCTTCCTTATCTACTTTTGGTGATGGATGTTGCTTTGAGGATGTCTGACAAACAAAGCAACATGGAGCTGGTGTAAGTATGCATATCTGCCTTCAAACATTTCCAAGCAATGTGTGCATCTGTGTGACCTCAGTATGGGCAGCCTTGACAAAGAGTAGAAGAAGAACTGAAGACAATCAAAAAGGGGTTTCAAAGAGAGGCAAGGCGGTCAGTTCCTAGACACATTAAAAATTGGAAGAATGAAGTGGACAGGAAAGAGCGATTTTGGGGGAAATGCCTCATGGGACTGTGGGTCCAGAAAGAAGGGGATTATTGCAGAAGTGTGAGAGGAAAGAGAAAGTTTCTTTATGTGAAGAGATGGGAGTGGAGATGAAAGGATTGAGGGAGCACAGGGTAGCAGTAGCAATTACAAAGAAGGATGGGAGGCAGATAATAAGGGACATGTCAGAACTGGTGATAGACGCTGTGGATTATGAATGGAAAAATAAATCAAAACAATCAAAAAGCTAGTTAGGTCACTGGGGCTGTGACAAGGCAACATTTTTCAGAGTATTTTGAAGCACCAGAGTTAGCAGGCTCATTTCCAGAGGCTTCCTCTGTAGAAAATGCAAAGAGACGGGCTTTGCCAGGGGCCATACCAAAGCAACAGTTGCTTTCTGAAGAGCCTGTCTCTCTCCTTCAGTAGGGAGCCAAGCTGCATAAGTACCTACACAGTACACCTAAAGCAAACACATATCAAAATAGCACCAACTAGAACATGTGAACTGAGATCGTTTGGATAGCAGGTAGTGAAAAAAAAAAGGAAACAACAGAAACAAAATACAGAAATTCAGAAAAATTTACTCAGAAAGAAAATCAATTTTTTGTTCATCTTTCTGGTGAACATTTGACAGCCCTTTCTCATACATTAACTGCAAGTAAGCAAACTAGTTGAATTGTAATTCTGTTGATGCAGAATTGAACACCTTAAATAAACACAAGATTCCAAAGCCATGGGAATAAAGTTCAAACATGTAACTTATTTATCCATTTGAGTTAAAGAAGTGAAATCTGTACCACAATTTTATTCCTATACTAATTGTTCTCTTGAGCAAGTATTTATGTATGCTACATCTCACTGCATGGACAGTCCATAAATAAATTTTGAAATCTGTTCTTTTAGATGAAAGAGGAGAATTTTCCAGCAATGCATTATAGACTCCTAATCATTCAGATTTAAATGCTCAGTTGTCAAGTCTAACTTAAGTACTTCCTTCAGTCCTGGAGCACTCACTATTGATTTTAAAAGGTGTGTTGGTATTAGTGGGTTACACAATCTGAAGTTTCCTTCTCAAAACAATTATTACTCATGTTTAAATTATTTTTTGTGCAAACTGCATTCATTTGAATTTCAGCAGAATGCGAAAATAGAAAAAAAAAACAGCTAAGAAGGTGTCATTTGAAATGTCAACATAAACCATTATTTTTATGACTCTTTGGCTCTTTTCTCCTTGTTGATCTCTTTCTTTGCAAGTCATTCTTTCTGTCCTTGTGTCCCAGACATGCTAAGCATGACAGGACAAACACTTCAAGCAAACAAGTTGTTACCTTGAAAGACCTCCTGATAATCAGGACCTGAAGCAAAGACCTTTCCCAAATCTACACCTCTTCAAATATAGGATTTGGATAGGATGAGGATTGGAAATGCTACAGACATGGAATTAGGGAACCATGCTTCTTGAAATATTTCACTTGTTATGTTTATGGTTTTTTAATGTTTTTTTGAGACATAAGACACTTGCAAATGTCATTGTATCCTCATTATTACTCACAAACAGAACACAGTCTCTGCAGGAGACACTTCTACAAAATAACTACTGGAAAAAAGTTTCTAAAAGAATGCTTGGAAATGTACCCTAGTGATATTATTTGAAATAAAGAGGTAACAATTATGGGACATCTCTGTAAAAGAAAATCCCTGTGCTCAAAATACATGTGGCAGGTGACTATTTCTAAGAAACTCATCCAAATTTCACAAGGAGTATTTATGATGATGCTGCTCTTCTGAATACCCTTGCAGGGTGATTCTGCAGGTGTCATGTCCAAACTAACAGAAAAAGGGATGACAAAAAAATAACTGAAAAGAAAGCTAAGGAAATCACAAAACAAGACTGTGGGAGATTTCTCTAAGACATCTGGCCTGGTTTTGGCTGGGATGATAGTTCATTTTCTTTTTAGTAGCTGGTACAGTGCTGCATTTTGAACGTAGTATGAAATCAGTGTTGATACCACATGGATATTTTTATTGTTGCTAAGCTGTGCTTACCCTAAGCCAAGAATTTTCAGTTTCCCATGCTCTGCCAGTGAGCAGGTGTGCAAGAAGCTGGGAGGAAGGATGTCCAGGACAGCTGATCTGAACTAGCCAAAGGTATATTCCATACCACAGAACATCATTTCCAGTATATAAACTGAGAGGAGTTGGCCAGGAGATGCTAATTGCTGCTTGGGTGTGGGCTAGGCATCAGTGACTGGGTGATGAGCAATTGTATTGTGCATTGCTTGTTTCTTTTGGGTTCCTGCCAACTCCTTTAATTAAAATGCTTATTATTATTGTCATTATTATAAATATTATTATTAGATTTTATTTTGTTTCACTTATTAAACTGCTCTTATCTCAGCCATGAGTTTTACTTTTCTTTTTTTTTCCATTTCTCCTCTTCACTACAAGGTGGGAGGCAGGCAGTGATTGAGTGGCTGTGTGTTACTTAGCTGCTGGCTTGGATTAAACCACAACTGGAGCATTGCACCAGGAGAAGCAAAGCCAATGATGGTGGTAATCAGGTAACTAGCTATACTATGCCCAGCAATTCAAAACAGCAGTGTGTGGAAAAGCACAGCAAGTAGAAGAGATTAGGGTGTATCCAAACACCCTAACTGATGTTCAGAAATATGAAACATGATCAGCAATGAGCTTCCTTTACGCCAAAATACAAGAGGCTTCTCAAAATGGCGAGTGATGCTGTATAGGAAGCAGTTGCTGCAATTAAAATCACCTGAAAGTAAAATAAGTGCATTTTTCCTTGAAGTACTGCATTGTGAGAAAAATCAGACTGTCTAATTAGGAGTAAATAATTAATTTTGATATTTTATTCCTAACAATAACTGTAATGTAAAGGAAATTTAGTGAATAGCTCCATGAACAGAGGAGTAAATGGAACCTGATCGTCATATCACTGTGTCTTAGTGTCAGTTGGCTTGTGAACTTAAGATGAGAAGCTTTGCCTGCAGTTTTGTGGTTTTAAGGTCTTTTTCTCAAATGGTTTCACCATTCCCTAATAGAGGTTCAGCTCCTGCAGCAGTGTTCCTTTCAACAGGAACATTAATGGGATCCTACATTTTTTGCCATCTACTTTAATGCAACTGGTAGCTCCTTAATCTTTCTGAGGCCCCAATCTCTCTAGATTTGGTGATGGTGTACTGTAGTCATTGCATGAAGTGCAAGCACCTTCCACATGCATACATGTATATATACATGAAGGGCATGATCTTACATCCCTGATTGCCTAACAAATTGTCAGGTTTTGCAGATTTTGTTTTGAAATTATTTTGTTTGTTTGTTTTCACCAACAGACAGCCAGTTCTGGCAAGGTTTCCAAACTGATCCCTGTGTAAGCAGCAGGGAACAGTGGCCAGTCTTGGCACTACACAGGAGTAAAATTGATCATGAACTGTTCTTCATCCGCAAGCTCAGCCCAGCTGGTGTAGGTACAGCTGTACCCTACACAGTCTGAATCTTCACACTCAAGAATTACTGAACACTGGAGAGCTCCCAGGCTGCCAAAGCAAAATACAAAGGGTCTTACATCACCACTGAGCAATGCTCACCAGGACTCCAGTGCTCTCCTCCCTCACTTATAGTTTTTGCCCATGCCCACATTTGTCTACAAGCAGGATAATACCTCAAAATCTATTTTCACGACTTAGTTCAGAGAGATGGGCAGCATCAATCCAAGTTCAGGGCTCAGTATATTTGTCTCGTTTACAGGAGAAAATCCATCCCACTGATCTCCCAATGCAGGGGTCCATTCACATGAAAAATGACAGGAAGGGAATGTCCTTCCCTTACAGGCTTCCAGTAACACCTCACAGGACAGACCCATAGTAGAAATAAATCCAGTACAATCACAAGGAAGGAACCATTTGGAAGCCATAGGGCAGTCTGGGGTTTATTTGGTCAGATCCATGGCCTTTTTAATTTGAGGGTGCTTGAGAGGTATGAATTTTGCCCCTCTTGTTATTAAACACAGAATCCCCCTGATGTCAGTGAATCTTACAAAAACGGGGTCACAATGGCAGTGAGATGAGATGCCACATAAGGCCCAGTGGAGATGGTGCAAATTGTTACAAGAAGACAATGAAATATACACTCTGAGTTTGGAAGCCATTTACATATCTAAAAAATCCAGAAAAACATTTAGTTCTAACATTTAGTTAGAACCTGTTCTCCAGGTTCACTTGCTGTGATTGGCCATCATACAGATCTGCTGCTGGTTCCAAGAATTGAAACATTCACATGGGAGGATCCAGCCTTTCATGCTGTATTGGTCATGATGACATTTGAAAGACAATTTCCTTAATGCTATTGGTAAAAGAGCCAAGGATGCACCTGAAACCAGAGCGATGTGCATTTCCTCATAGCTGCTTCTGTTTCAGTTAAGAAACATGATCTGGTTTTAGTACATGTTATCACTTGCTGTGTTTGCATTATGTCAAAAATTATAAAGAAGCAGAATCAAAATTGGAATAATCCTGTGTAACTAATACTTTAAATGCATGCTATTGTTTGAATGGTTTGAGCAATACAATTCCTGAAGGACTGCAAACAAAGGACACTGAGCAGGAATCTGAGCAGGATAAGCTGTGGGTCTGGGCCAGGGCCCATTTATATCCTTCCTGAGAAAAAAGGGGTCATGCTTTTTGACAACAAATATTTTTTTATGGGCAACACCTGCTCATTGCACTGAGTGGGGTTGTGCTGGTTTTGCTTGAAGCTTTGCTTGGAAGGTTTCTCATCTTTCATGTTGTCAAAAGTTGATTTCGGACAACCACTTCAGATGATCAATAAAATTGATAGCCTGTTTGGCAGGTGTAGAGAATAAATTTCTTTCTTGCTCTTCCTCAGCAGGATATCTGGAAGCTCTTACTCATTGTGTAAGTATTTAGAGAGTAATTAGGCTAGAGAGACTGATGCCCTAACCTGCTGTGGTGAGATTAGGACATGTCGCTTGCACACCTTGGCCAGCTTTTGTCTCTTCAGGGACATTCATACTCCCAGATAGGCATCTAGAACAACACAGACATGATTTCACAGCTCAACTTAATAATCCTGCCAGACCAGGCTTCCACCTGCTCCCCCTCCTTCCAATATGCACTCAGAAATAACTCCAAAAGGCCTGCAATTCCAGAGCTCCCAAGGAGAGAGAAATGTTTCATCATTTGTGCTTGGCTGTCAGGTGTCTGGCCATTTCTGTCTAAGATACAGAAGGCTGCTGAAAACCATATCTCAAAATGATCAGATATAGGCGGGTCAAAGCACCTTGAGCTGAACCCAGAGCACTTGCTGCAAAGACTACCTCCAGCTTATCCAGCTGTGGATAAGAGCCAGAAGAGGCGGGACAGGAAGGAAAATTATTCTACCTTCCATGAAGGAAAACAGGGTAATTTTTAATCCTTGAGCTGGTTCTGACTTTTACTAGGTATTCACCATTGCATAGCACTTTGCCAATTTACAGCTCAAGATGGAAAGCTACTGTGCCAAGCTTCTAAATTCTGCTGCAAGGTGTGCTGTGTGTGGCTGCGCTGCTGTCAAGCACGTCTTAATCAACTCTTGCATCCTTTCATCTTCATTCCCCATCTGGGGTTGCTAATATATGGCAAAGTGGCCAAATGTGGTATTTGCTGTGTTAGTCCTGTGTATACTGCTAGCTATAGAAACAGAAACATCTCCACCACGTGACATGCATGACCTTAAAATCCCATTGGTGTTTTTGATGTATTCCTCTCTGGCTAAGGTATTGAAGCTCCATTTGTGATATTCCTGTGCACTTTGACTCTTGAACCTGTGATTAGTTGAAGACTGTTAGTAAAACTTTTGTGAGCACTGTGCAGGGTTTTCCAGATTGCACTGAACACTGCAGTGTTCAGCAGCTCACCTTGGTAAATCTGATTCAGTGAGTTTCCTTCCAGATTGCACAACTCGTGGAAATGTATATATTAAACACTGTTTACACCTCCGTCCTTTGGGGAGATGGTGGAATATGTTAATGAAGGAGGCTGGGTTCCCCATCCTGGGAAACTCTCGTGTGAAATATGTTCCCTCTAGAAGCTCTGGACCGCGACCCAAGTTTGCGGTGTAACCGCGTTCAGGCGGAGCTGTGCCGTGGCACCATCCCGCAGCCCGGAGGCGCAGGGCGGGCTGCCCGGCCCGGGATCGCCGCCCCTTCTCGCTCCGCGGGGGCGCTCAGCGCCGCGGGGAGGAGCGGGCGCTGGGACCGTATAAGGTCCGCCCGCCGTCCCGGCTGCGGCACTCCCGCCGCGGCTCCCGGCGCAGCCCCGCTCCTGCTCCCCGGGGACACGCGGCGGGACCTGCGCGGGGCGCTCCGCAGCGCACCTGTCCCGGCAGGGGACACCACACTGCTCCCCGCCTGTCCCGTCGGGGGACACCGCATCGCAGCGCTCCGCACCTGTCCCATCCGTGGTCACCGCATTGCACCTTTTTGCTTCTGTCCCGCTGGTGTCAGCGCACCGCATCTGCCCCAGCCCCGGCGAGGGACACCTCCTCGGGAGCCCGTTCCCATCTGCTTCCTCCTACTTATGCCACCCGTGCCAGCCCTGCGGGGACAGCAACAGTCCCTCTGATTTTGGTGAAGGTCCTCGTGTCCAAGCGTGAGTTCCTCCAGTAGAATGGCGCGCTTCACCGTGTGGGACTATGTGGTCTTTGCAGCTATGCTGCTCATCTCAGCCATCATTGGCATCTACTACGCCTTCGTGGGAGGGGGGCAGAAGACATCAAAGGACTTCCTCATGGCAGGCCGCAGCATGAGTGCCCTCCCGGTCGCACTCTCCCTCACCGCCAGCTTCATGTCGGCCGTCACGGTGCTGGGCACCCCTGCTGAGATCTATCGCTATGGTGCCATCTTCTGCATCTTTGCCATCACCTACGCTCTGGTGGTGCTGTGCAGTGCTGAGATCTTCCTGCCCGTCTTCTACAAGCTGGGCATTACCAGCACCTATGAGGTAAGGTGGAGTGGAAAGAATCATTCCCCACTCCAGCTTTAGGGAGCTTGGGGCCTCCTCATGCCTACTTTCTACATGTCTGCCCTACAACTTATCTTCACCCAAATTCCCTGCGCTCTTGACTGTCCTATATGACTTCACTCCTGAGAGTAGTCTGCAACCCTCTCTGTCCCCAAGTCTGCCCACACTATCTCTGCAGACAGGTGATGCTCAACCCTGCTGCCTTAGCGCAGGAGCTGCGTCATACCAGATTTGTTTCCTCATGCCAGATACTCAGTTCAGTAGGTGGATTAATCCCAGTGTAGCTTGGATGATGACATGTCATTAATCATCTGTAATTAATATACAAAAACCAGAGCACAAAAGCATCTACTATAGGAACCAGAGTTCTCTTATCACATCACACTCCCCCCAGATTTGTTTCTAAGCTTGGGTACAGCCACAAAAGTTCCCCTTTGGCAGAGTTTGTATTTGTGCTGCTCCTAGAGATTTTGAAGAGATGCCTTGTGTCTCGAGGCTGTTTACACTACTGAGTGTCTTCTCTATCATGATTATGCAAGGAAGTCAGCAAATGTTCTGTGTTTATGAAAGTTTTCTTACTTCCACCAAAATAAGGCTGAGCTGGTCTTCAGCCCAGCACGTAAGTTAAAGCTATATCAATCAGCAGAGAGACAGCTGGGATGGTGGGATAATCACTGGTCCAGTCTGACAGTTTTGGGGTGAGGAAGCATCTGGTCAGTGCTTTCTTCTGATTCAGAATGTCTGTGCAACCTGTTTATCTTCCTGCATGGAGATAGTTCCTAGCTGCAGATTTGGAAGCAAACTGCTATTTTTGCAGAGGACTTTGGGAAAGGAGCATTGGTGCAGGTGAAAGTCCTTGGCTGGCTACTTTGGTTTTTAGCATTTTATTACACTGAACAGAGGCATTGCAGCACTAGAGGCTGCAAAAAAGATTTCTGTTGGTAGATTTAGATAAGAATTCGCCAACAGAAATCTCTGCTGTCTTCTAGTGTATTTTAGTCTACTAATCTTTGGACTGTCATGATGATACTTAAATAGGACTCTTTTAAATAAAGGCTTATGATCATGACTGGAAACTCACTGGCTATCTTGGCATTGAATCAGTAATGCACCTATAAAAGATACACCTTCTATCTGTGGACAGAGTTCAGACTCTTAAGAACTTTTTGTGTCTGTCCAAGGGTTCAAGGCTGCTTCCTTGTGTGGACAAGCTGACAGATCACATTTTAAATGCTCAGTTTGTGAGTGAGCCCTTTGAGGTGCTTCAGTGCTTATCTGTGTTGATTGAACAGATTCGTCAGGCAAATGAGATTTCTTTTGTACAAGCACACACCAAGAGGGTTTTTAGGAAAGATGGTGGTAAGAAATCTGTTCTACAGCATGACAGACTCATTTAGAGGTTGTGCTGTTCCAGGCTTGATAGAAAAGTGAGGGGTCCTGTTTCACAAAAGGCAAATTTTGACCTACCAGTAGAATATAGCAGGTTGTCTTGGGCAGTGCAGAAGGTAAGGTTAACATGGGGAGAAGCTGCTGAGTGCTGAAAATCTTCTGCCTTCTTTTGCAGCAGTTCAGATGGACATATATAATGCCAGAGTTTCCAAACGGACTAAGATGTAGGAATAGTCACAATGTTTTCTTTTCCTCTCTGATTTCACAAAACTAGTGGGTTCTATTTTTTGGCTGCTATGTCGTTGTCAACTTTTAGGTTTCCTACTGCAGAGTCAAGAGTTGGACTTGATAATTCTTTTATATCTTTGTCCCTTTCAACTCAGCATATTTAGTGATTCTGTGATAATACGTCCAGTCTTTTCTGTAGACTCCCTTGTATAGTGAGTAGCTTATGTCTACTTCACTTGTTTGTGTGTTATTATGCAGTGGTGAGGTCTGTCAAGAAGTATTCAAACCAAGTTGAAAGACATCAGATAAGGGACTCTACATGTTTTGGCCATTCATGAAAATGTAAAAACTACTCTCTGCTCTTTCTGTACTGCTCATCACTTCATTGTAGTCCTATCAATAGTGTCAAATTCAATATCAGCATTTGTTTTTTCTTCTTTTTTGCAGTATTTAGAACTTCGATTTAATAAATATCTACGCCTCTGTGGAACGGTCCTTTTCATAATACAAACGGCAAGTAAACTTCAAAGATGTTCTGTGGTCCTCGAGGCCACCAGAATTATTTGGTTGAGTGTAACTGCTGATGAGGTTACCACAGTGTCTGGGTGGCTGGGAGCAGGAGAAAGACAGCTCTTTTTGCTCCACAGCAAAAGGTGGGGAGAGGGTGCTGGGCTATCTGCCCCTTGGGTCTCTGTGGGAGCTGTTGAATACCCAGAGCAGTCAATTGACACCAGCACCATGCCAAGAGATGGGCAGCCCTTCACTTCAGGATAGCAGTATGAAGAGCAGTCATTCACTTGCCTGCTGGAGAAACCTGCAATGAGGTCAAAATGTAAATGTGTGCCAGTTATCTACAGTGGCAGTCTTCATCCTCTGGTGTGTGGATGCTTGGAGTGTGACTAATTCTCAAGGGTCCCTGGGAGGTGACAAAACAGGCTGTCAGGAGCTGTCATTTACTTACTGCACAAGGGTTTTCACCACCACCACCACAGGAAAAACCTTAGGCATCTGCAAACTGAGAAGTAGAAAATGTTAAACTAAGGCAATCTCTGAAATTATTGTTGGTACAGTTTGCTGTATTTGGCTCTTTCAAAGAGTCAGTGTAGGACCACAGCTTTTAAATATCAGTGAGCATATGTCAAACACAAAATGTGTTCTTTTCACAATTTTGAAGCGGACTTTTGGGGTAATTCAAAGTAGGAATGGCTATGCAATCAGAAAGCTATGTAAGTTACATGCTTATTTTTTGTCCATTTTTGTATTTTTTAAGGCACACCAGAAGTTACAGGGCAATCTGTTATACTTGAACCAATAATCAAGACAGTGCTCATTACTTACTTGAGCAGTGCTGCTTAGCTGGTTTTTACAGATGCACAAGCTCATGGAAAAAGTAGAGTGCTGGCATGTCTGAAACATGACATTGTTTCACCAGCACATATGAAGATATGTGCTATAGCTTGCATTAGTTGCAAGAGCTAAGCATAATTGCCTGCAAAGATGAGAAAAATAATTCTATACAACTTAAATATGTGCTCAGGGAAAGTAACCAAAAATCTAAATGTGTCTTTCTCTGCCAAGCACTTAAAATTTAACCTGAATAAATTAAATACTGGCGAGGAAAGAAAATCTCCCAAGATTTTAATGGTGCAATTTTAACTCTTCTGCAAATATTAATACTTAAAAAGAAGGTAAAGAAAAGGATATAATGTAACAAAAAAAGAACCCTACTGAAGAAGTGAAAAGATTGTATCAGTCCTATTTAAATTGACGCAAAAAAAGTGATCATAGTTGTGACAAATTTTAATTTCTGGTGGTTCAAAGCTTCTGGTTCACTGTGTCTGAGAAAGCTGCAAGTTCTCATGCTGAATCCTGTGAATTAACAAGCTTGAAGAGGTACAAGTTTGACTGATGGACAAGAAAAATAATTAAATTGGTGATTGTATCCAAAGCATTGCAGGCAACAGCTAAATATTCTGATGGAAACCAGTAATGAGTGCTGCATGTACTGGAACCAATGCTATTTAATACTTTCATTAATGACATAGATAGTGAGAATGAGTTCGCCCTCAGAAAGTTTGTGGATGACTCCATGCTCAGTGGTGTCACTGGTTTGCTAAAGGGAAAGGACACCATCCAGAGGGACTTTGACAGGCTTGAGGAGTGGCCCCATAAAGTTCAACAAACCTATATGCAAGGTCCTGCACATGGATTGGGGCAATCACAGATATCGGTATAGACTGAAGGATGAACTGATTGGGAACTGTCTTGCAGAGGAGAACTTGAATGCACTGGTGGATGAAAAATTTTACACAAGCCAGAAAGTCTGTTTACAGCCCAGAGAGCCAGTTCTATCCTTCACCAAAAGAAGTGTGGCCAGTAGGTTAAGGGAATTGAGTCTCCCTGTCTACTCCACTCTTGGAGTGTCTACTCCACTCTTGTGTGGCCCCACCTGAAGTACTGCATCTAGCTATAGGGTCCCTAGCACAAGAAAGACATGGACCTCTTGGAGGGGGTCCAGAGGATGACCACAAAAATGGTCTTGGGGGTGAATCACCTCTCCAGTGAAGAAAGGCTGAGAAAGTTGGAATTAATTGTTAAACTTGGAGAAGAGAAGGCTGTGGGGAGACCTTATTGCAGCCTTTCAAAGGGGGCTTACGAGAAAGGTAGAGAGAGACTTTTTACCAAGGCCTGTAGTGACAGGACAAAGGAAAATAGTTTTAAACTGAGAGAAGGTAGATTTCAAGTGGATATAAGAAAGAATTTATATGCAACAAGGATAGTGGGATGCTGGACCAGGTAGCCTGGAGAAGAAGCAATGGTCCATCCCTGGAAGTGTTCAAAGTCAGGCTGGATGGGGCTCTGAGGAATTTGATGTAGTGAAATATATGCCTGTCCATGGCAGGGGCGTTGGACTAGATATTCTTTAAAGGACATTCTCACACAAACCATTCTATGATGCTATGTTTCAGCAGCACATGGTGACAGTCACTGTATGGACAGCAGGTCAAACATTGACGGAGATAGACAGGTGTTAGGAGCTGGCTGGGAGGTGATGTAGGTAGTTCTGAGGAGATATTCACCAGGGACTAGTCAGGACTGGCAGCTTTCTTGGCATACTAGCTATATATGAAAATCTAGAGAGGACTCATGGCACTGAGAGAAAAAAGCATACACAAACAGTGGCAGCGAATAGCACACAGGTAGGAATAACTATTTCCCCAATGGCTCCCCTATCCCTTCTGGCATGTGCTTGTAACAGGTGTGCAGCAGGGGTCAGGGCAGTTAGGTTAGGCTGGTGAAGCAGCTTCTCCACATACAGCTAGAGAACTGCTCACTCCTGTTACTTCTTGGCTCTGTTCCCGGCATAGCCACTGGCCATGTGGTAGAGCTCCACCTCAGGGACTGGTTTTCATCTGTTCAAAAGCCATGGCAAATCATTCGGTGATTAGCAATCCTGCTCTGGTTTGCCACCTGTGCTGGTGTAGACACTTGTAGGAAGGGCAGAATCTGGCTGAATTCTGGATGACATCTGATTCTGTTGTTTTTTCATACCCAAATCCCATCCCTGTAAATCAGAAAGTCAGAAGAGTCCAGCCATGGAAAGCTCATGCACATCAGTTCACAACATATTGGTGATCCAGATGCTTTGAATCAAGACCACTGACCTTCATGGAAATCATGCCATGTTGGAAACTGTATTCTCCTGACCCATGTCACAGCTGAGCTTGTGGCAGTAATAACAGTGGTAAAAAAGCAAACAGGATTTAAAACCATATACAGAGAAATGGAGGCTATCACTGTATGAATCCCATTGTGCCCACAAAGGTAGATGGAGTAGCTCCTTGATTTGTCTGTATCTTGACTGTGGTTGAAAGTATAATCACGTATGGCTTCATTTTGCCCGCTACAGGTTCTTTGTAATGCTACCCGTAATGACTAACTCATGTCATATTTTGTGTTCTTACTCACATGAATTATAGCTGTAGCCTGAAAGGCATATTTATCTCAAGACTGAGAAAATGATAGTAATAGATTCCTTGACAAACCATGTGTAAACCTCATTACCTTCCTTTTGCTCTTGTTTCCTTTGCAGTTTTAAAGGAACAGAAAAAGTTAATTATAAAAGCCAGGAGAAGATGAAGATGAATTTTATATTTAGGAGTCCCTGGTATTTGTTTTAAGAACACTAGGCTGTGAGACTGCAGAGCTTAGTAGCCTTAGACATTTGTCTTCTAATTGGAATTATTTGTCAACAATTATGAATTTAGGAAATATAGACTGCATAGGTGCTTGAAACCTTTCCAGGAATTTACATTTGTTTTGATCTTTCCTTTTTTTTTTTTCCCCTGCTCTAGACTTTATACACTGGTATTGTCATTTATGCTCCAGCTTTAGCACTAAATCAAGGTAAGATGAGTATACAGCAACTGTTCCTCTACTCATATAATTTCTTCTGCATATAGTATTGGCATGGTGTGGTTTTTTTGGTAATGCAACACCTAAAAAGTAGCTCAGGGCTTGACTGTGAAGCCTTTTAATGGCAGTTCTGTAATCCTAGTCCCTTAATCCCTGCCTGTAAGGAATTACAGACGAGATTTATGGGAATACTGGCTCTTATTTACTTTATCTCTGATGCAATACCTGTAGATAATGGCTTATTCAGAAAAGTTAAGAAGACTTAAGTAAATTTTTAAGGCAATGCAGGCACTAAAGACAAAGTTAATTCCTCCGGTTAAGTGCTGTTCTTCAAAATGAGAGCAAGACAAAGGTTGTATAGATATGATTTTGGGCTGCCTGGAACTGTTTAATGTGGTCTGTCATTTTTCCAGGAAAACCAAATAATCATCAAAGAGATTGTTAACTTAAGATGTTTATTGTGATATTTACAAAGTTAAATATTTCTATTTTTTACTTCACAATGACTCTTTGGTTTGAAAATGAGCCACATTCATTTCTAAGAGGGCAAAAGCTTTTCTATGAAGCCAAATCAAACTTTTAATCTGATACCATTAATTTGTTCATTTGGCAAGAAAAGGGAATAACAAAATGCAAATAAAAAATGAATCATTTTGGCTAGTATCAAGTCACAGTTTTCCTGCTTATTGAATGTTTTTTTTGCCCTGTTCTTTGAGCAAAAAGGAAGAAAAAAAACCACACTCTCTTTACTGGTTTCCTCCAGTGCATAAGTCCCACAGGTTTTGTGTGTTTGATATTTGTATTTGCCTTGCAAATACATGCTAATCCAAGCTATGACTTAGCTGGCTCCTAACTAGAATAACTTCTGGTTTTCACTAATTTTGTTTCAGTGCCTCTCATTAGCCTGAGCTTTCTAACAGGGGGTGCCCCTGATGCCCTGTCTGGCAGCAGGTGAGCATGCCAAGCTGGAGCAGTGACTGCCTGTATGTCAGTCACAGCACAGTGTTGTATAGCAGAAACATATGATCCTTAAGGAAGAATAAAAGAAAGGCTTTTACTCTTCTTACAGGCAATATTTGAACAACCTTTTCTCTGTGGAGAGCCCCCATGCTCTTTACTTGCCTAAATCCCTACCTAAGGGCTCAGTAGCACCTGCACAGGTGTTTCAAGGAAGGACAGGTATTAAAGTATTTTAAAACCTTCCTGAGTTGGGACATATTGGATATTCCTAGATCCTGAAATAAATCTCAACTTTTTAGTGGTTTCCAAATCTGTAACAAGGGTTTCAGTTTTAGAACTGGTTAGGGTGAATCCCATGGTTTAGACACTAATCTTTTCATTGTCATTTATACCTCCTCCTTTTGCATTTAATTTATTTCTAGATTTTTCCAATAATTGACCAATCCAAAGTATTTTATCCCCAATGCCTCATTCACACTGGTGCTATTTCCCTTTCTTTCAGTCACTGGCTTTGACTTGTGGGGTGCAGTGGTGGCAACTGGCGTAGTCTGCACGTTCTACTGCACACTGGTACGTGGGCCCTTCAGATGAGAAAAATATGTTCCTTTCACCACTCACATCAAATATGGAATTTATTAAAAAGTAGCCTAATATCAGGTTACTCCATGGAATTAAATTTTATAGGTGTAGCCACAGGACCATATTCATCAAGGACCTCTCTGAATGCATAGGTATCCTCTATGAAACTGAAATATTTTTTGTTATGATACACTCAAACTTCTGTTGTTGCTGAAAGAATAGCAAAAAAGATAGTTTTTCCTTTCTAAAAATCCCCCCCATGACTTTTATCCTGATCTAGTGGGGTTTTGCTGTGCAATTTTTCAAACACCTCAATGCAAGTGTAACAGTCTTGTGTGTTATTGAATAGAGGCACTGAAAATAGACTGAACATGAACAGATTGGTCTTTAATTTAGTGTTAATTGACCAAGTGTCTAGAAATGATGAAACAGAACCTCAGTGGCAAATTTATTTGCATATGGTGGATTAAATGTTCATTTTTATTCAGATGAATTGTGTACCTGCTGGAGTTAGTGATACTGTATATAAATAAAATGAACACTGTCTGAAAATTTATCTTTTGGTACAAACTTCTGAATTGGGTTATGTGGTGAAGGAAATACTGGATTAAACTATGTGTATGGCCAAAGTAAATTCCCGTGCACTTCACAAAAGGGCCAGAATGTCCTGAATAGTTTCCAGTTTCCAGTTTCTTTCCTAAAGACATAGTACAGAATTAGTTCCATTAAAGATGAAATTCATCTATTACACATAATACAGATGGTATTGTTTCTGTTCAGTGAATGTGAGTGCAAAACAAGGCTGCCTCGTTGTACCTGATCCATGCTTTTCCTCTTGCAGGGTGGTCTGAAGGCAGTGGTGTGGACAGATGTTTTCCAGGTTGGAATCATGGTTGCTGGATTTTCATCTGTGATTATACGAGCTGTGGTGGTTCAGGAGGGAATTGGACGCATTGTAAATGATTCCTACCATGGAGGAAGATTAAACTTCTGGGAGTGAGTTTGTACTTGGAGATGATGTGTCTCTCTAATCCTACAAGCAGAGCTCATGTCACTAACTGTGAAATGAAACTGCTACTGAGGTTGCAGAAGTTGTGACCCAGTTCCTGTATATTTTTAAACAAGCTTATCTAGTTGGAGGAATATTTTTTAGGCTTTACACCATGCAAAATCTTGGAAAGAGAAAAACCTTTCTACTTTGTCAAGTAGGTGTTTTAAGGATGCATTTGAGATTCCACTGAAAGAGAACCATGAATAGGAGAGCACATTTGTATTTATAATTACAATTACCAAACAGCTGATTTCAGTGACTGTACCAAAACAAATGGGAAAATAATGTCTTTTACCCTCCATTATTTTAAGTAATCATAGCCTAAAAATATCACTTTACAAGGTCAGGAATATTCGCTCTGACAATGTTGAATCAAACACCATTTCAAGTAAAAAAGTTATTGTACCTTTGATGAATACAACATTCTTCTGAGAACCTTCACCCAGTGCTATTAGTGAAAGTTTAGTATGACAAGTATTGCGATTTGTCCTTTGTCTATCAGTTCACAATATGAATCAGGTTGTCCTGCAAAATTATTCACCAAATTCTTCAGTAACTAATTTATCTGTGGGTATTTTTTTCTTCTTATGAATAGTAATTTATTTCAGTCTGTTTGGCTCATTTGCAGTGAGTTCACAGATGGAAAAAGAAAAGGAATAAAGGATGTAATAGGTGAAATAATACTACAATGTTCACCAAGAAAAATATAATTTATTGCTATATTAAAGTTTGATTTAAAAATAATAATTGTTCATGGCCACCTAAAATCTGCTATTTACTTAAAGCTAAACCAGCAAAATGTTTTATAGAGTCTCTGTCCACAAAGGCTGGGATTGTAAACACACCTTTATACTGGTGTTAGACTGATGTCCCTCCAGATAAGCAGGCACATTACACTTTTTACTGCAGCATCATTTCATCACAACCATCACAGGTATCATACAACTTTACATAAGACTGTAGTTTATAGGCAAATAAAGCTCTCCAGCTTCACCTTTGGACAGTTTAGAGTGTTTCATTGGCTCAAAATATCAGTTCTGAGTTTTAAAATTTGCTTTCTGTGGCTTCACGTAGAGTAACTTAAATCAAAATCTGGCCAAATTAAGAATGTATATATTAGAACAAGAATTCTTGTATTAGAACAAGCATGGAGAAATTATTTCTTCTAAGCATTAAGGTCTTTTCATATTAAGAAGACTTTCGTATTCTGAGTTTGTTTTCTCTTTTTCCTCTCATTGTAGCTTTGATCCCAATCCTTTGCAAAGGCACACCTTCTGGACGATTGTTATAGGTGGTACTTTCACGTGGACCGGTATATATGGGGTTAACCAGTCTCAAGTCCAGAGATACATTGCATGCAAGAGCAGATTCCATGCAAAATTGTAAGTCTATCTGCAATAACTGTCTGAACTGAGCAGTGGCTGTTCTTTATAATTGTGAATTTTAAAAAAGGAATGTGGGGGTAGTTTTTCCCCCTTGTATAATTTGTAATTTGTATAAATTACATTTATAAAGGCTAACAACTTTTGCCTTCTGATTTGTGGACCAGGTAGAAGAAATTTGTCACAATAAGTACTGGTATACGAAATATATGTGATTGTTGTAACATTGAACTTTGCGCCTGAATGTTTCACTGTGCCAGTATTCTCATATAGAAATAGCTGCATTAAGTTTATGTGCAACCTGAAGACCAAATATTGTAGTACTTACGCTGAAATCATATCAAGACAGTATCTTGGATTGCTGCTCTACTAAACCTAAATAATATTTGGGGATTTTTCATAAGTAAAGACTGCAAAATTTTTCCCTAACAATGAATATAGGTGTGAAGAAATCCAGAAATTTCTTATTCAGTGATAAAATTGCTGAGTAATCATATATTTTGTGCTCATAATAATCATCAAAAAAATAAACATATTTTTTAAGGAATTAGCTGTGGAAACTGGCAGAGGGTTATATTTTCCTTGATGTAAACACTTCTGAAGAGCCTTTACTCTAAAACAGAGTATATTTAGTAGCTCTATTATCTTATCTTTAGTATAATTTCATTAGTTCATAGCTGAGGATTTAAGAATACTAGTGATCTCATGAAGTTCTTTTAAAGAAGAAATACAGAAGCACGCATCATAACCATAGTCCATATACATTTTGTCATCCTATGGTACTGTGACATACAGAGAAGAAGCTGTATGAAGGCTTTCACTTCATAAAGCTGGCAAAATGCCACAAAATCATGCACCATTTACAACCGAAATACTTTGTTTATATCAGTAAAAAAATCTGCTTTTCAGCCATTTGTGCTGCAGACCAGAATGAGCTGATGCTTGTTATCTCCAGCATTCCCTGCCACATCTCCAGAATACCAGATCTCTTCTCCACAGTCCCTGGCACGTGGCTGGGTTCTAGGTTCTCAGCACTGCAGAGGCAGGAGGCACATCCCACATCTCCCTGGTATGATTCACAGTCGCTGGGAGAACAGATGCATACGTTGTGCCAGATTTGTGTGCCAGTCAGGCTGTTCTTCCCAGCACCTGCACCACTTAGGTCTGTGTGCCCCTCTCTTGCTCTCAACCCTCTTTGAGAGCAGAGACAGCTCCAGAGTGTGAATGGAAGAAGGGAATCTGACACCAGGGCAGCCTCAGGGTAGGTTTTCTGAGCTGTTGCAGCAGCTTTTGCCAGGGCTGGAAGCTATCTGGTTCTGTAGGGGGTTGGATGGAATTTAGGCTCTCATATTAATGGTTGCAGAGCCTCCTTAATCAGTAGTGCCCTGTCCTGTTGGCACGTGTGGTTGGACTCCATGGCATCTTGCTTGTGCCTCACTTGTGCAAGATATCTGCTCTGCGTGGAGAAATAATTTTGCATAATTGCTGCAGCTTGTCACAACTATAAACACTGCTATTCTGTGGTCACTATTTAGTTCATTTTCAAATGTGATTAAACACATTTGGCAGGTCATGTTGTTGTCCTGTACCTCTTACTATCATTTAATCTGTACACGGAAGTCCAAAATGTCATCAGGTTAAAGTAATAGGATTTTTTACCCTCATGCCATTTACTGTAAGGCTTTTTAAGAGACAGCACAATATCACATCAGAGCTCAGAAAATAATTCCTTAACGCATCCAAACTTGCACGTTTTGGGAAGGCCTTTAACAGTGGCACAAGAACAGAAATTTTCTCAGTCTTTGGGAAAGGTTTTCACCCTATTCAAGGAACACCAGTAGGTAGGAGCACATTCTGTCATCTTCAAAGAATCACTAGGCAAATTAACCATAATGCATATGTCTGAATAATAAGAGTCACTCAGAGCAGGAGAGCTACACTGTCAGAAAAATATGGGCTACTAACATTTTTTTCTACTTTCTTTTCAAGGTCATCAGCTAGCATATTTCAGTGCAAAATTCTTAGAGCCAGACTGAAACAAACAATTGAAAATAAGCTTTAAGCAGCCAAAATGCCACCCAAACTCCACCCCACGTTACTAACACAGAATTAATAGAAACACCTCCCTGCAACAGTGCTACAATTATTACTCTCCAGTGCTTAGTCATAGGGTGTACCATGAGCTGGGATGTAAATCAGAAGGAAAAAACCCAGCTCTCTGTCAAACACTGACGCAGTTTAAAAACAGTAATTGCTTAAAAACAAGGCAAACAATTAATTTTGCTTCTATGTGTTTCTCTCAACTTTCTAGTATTCACTACAGGCTCTAGGCTAATTCTTCTATTACATCTGTTCAAAAGAGTTGGATTGATTTTACTCATTGGTTAAATTTTGTGCTAAATCAGTTTCTGGGTGTTGTATATCAACACAGATTATGCCAGTGCAGTAATGGCTTCAGCTAAGCTATTTCAAGACATCCAATCAATATGTAAGCATCTATGGGAAGAAGCTGCTTCATTTTTACTAAATTAGTTTAGAGAGAAATTTAAAGTGCTGTTGGTTCTGTGTTTAGACCACCCCTAATGGTAAATGCAAGGCAAAAATGCAGTTTCCCCTACTATGCATAAATCAGCTTTTATTTATATAGGTATTGTCTAAGACCTTGCATTGTGCTTGCCAATAACTTTTCTATTGTATAAAACTGATAGTTCAATTAGTTAATCTCCATTATGCCTTTCTGAAAATGTCCATTTCAATGTCTAACAAGGCTTATAAAGTTAGGTTAACTTCTTCGTTCATCCAGCTGGTCCTCTACAGAAACACAAAGGTTGTTGCCCCTTAGTTTCTTGGGAACTGAAAGCAGTAAAAAGCCTCCTGAAGCATTTGAAGTGTAGATATATTTGCACAGAAACCAAATGTCCTCCTAGAGGAGGTCTTACCAATTGGCAGAGGTCCAGGGTATGTGATCTGTCAGGAAGTTAAATCACTATCAGTGATACACAGATAACCAGGAGGCAACTGCTGGAAAGGAACGCTGTTTTTCAAGGCCTTGCTCCCAGTGGGTATGTTTGCTTGAAATGACCACTGTAGGCAGGAAAAACTTTGTGGCCCTAGAGATACCAAGAGATTTGTAAGCCAGGAGATATTAAGAGCTTAGAAACATTTGAGAAAATCAGAGACTTAGATGGAAAGCAAAAGTCCACACTGAGCAAGGAGAACAATGTGTTTTTCACTGCCAGTAGAAGTCATCTGTTGTGTGGCAAAGGCAGCATTATTGCCTGATGAAAACACATTTCTGGTCTCACCATTAGCTGAAGCTGAAGTATGCATCAGGACGTGGGGAGAAAATGGAGTTTCTGGATGACACCAGACTCCAAGTTGTTTAGTTACTAAAGGGGAAGCCCTGGGTTCATTGAGAATCTCTGCTCTCTGCAAGTGGCAGCCAGAGGCAGCTCCAGACCAGGTCCCAGGCCCTAGTTTCTCACTGCTGTTTCCCACAGAGAATGTCTCAGGAGGAAATGGGAGATTTGTAGCTTTACAAGGACAACTCCAACATTGTGTAAGCACGATGCTACTGCTCCAGAGGCAAAGGAGTGCTGGTGCTGACTATAAGGTAGCCCACACTTGGATCTGGGACACTCCACCTTACAAATCTGCTTGGGGTTTGTCAAAGGGTGTGGCATGGGGGAGAGGGCATCCTCTGGCCTGCTGCCTGCAATGTACAACTTGTACACGTGATGAAATGTGGGGATTGCTGTTTTGCTCCCATCAACTCCATTGTCAGGGGACAAGTGCTCAGACTGTGACACCAAAACCAGAAGTGTCATTTAGAAATGTGATCTCACTCCAGGTGGAGTGCTGGGAGTCATATGGTGACTTCCTTGCTGGCAGGCAGTCGCTGACCGGGGGTCTCCTCAGTGTAGGTGTGGGCACTCCCTTGCTTGGCCCTGGCAGGGTCTTTTGTGGAATGTTGAGTTCTAACATGGTGTTTCCATGTGTGCTGGTGCAGGTCCCTCTACATCAACCTAGTGGGACTCTGGGCAATCCTGGTCTGTGCCACACTCTGTGGGCTGGCCCTGTACTCCATCTACAAAGACTGTGACCCATGGATGGCCAAGCAGGTGTCAGCACTGGACCAGGTAGGGCTCCACATTTCAGAGGAAGATGGTGGAGGGATATCCTTCCTCTGCAGCCAAAATAACCAGAAAAAGGCAGTTCAGAAGTCAGGGGGTTGGAAATAGTAACATGCTGGAATCCTGTGTCAGGCTGCAACTACAGTGCGAGGGAATAACCTGGAGAAAGCAGCAGACCCATCCTTGGCACTGTTGAGTCCCTTCATTCCCCAGCTATCCTGGAACTGCAAGTCCCTCAGAACTTGATAAGGTGGGCAGCAGAGGGGGCTGCAATGTGGAGAGCACTGAGTCCACCCATCTCTGAAAATGTGTGAGGTTTTTGCCCAAAATGGGTTCAGGAGTGCCAGCATTATGTGAAAGTGCTTTGAAGAGAAGCAAGGGGAAGAGAGCAGCAGTGCCCTTGTGAGTGACTGTGGGTCCTGGTCATCTGCTTGTGTCATCCAACCTAAATTCCTTTGGGCTGACAAAGGCAAAATCCTTTTCAGATTCAAAACATACTTGTGCCCAAAGCGCACACCTTGAGGAAGGCTATCAGCAGGCAGTTCTTTGCTAGTGATGGTGAATCCTTCCCTCCTTTGTAGGAGAGATGGGCAATCAAACTGTGCTGCAGAGAAACCACCTCATCACTGATGGTGGCCTCTCCTTAAAAAGACTTGAGCAGCAGATTTACCTGAGGAACAAGAGTTCCTGGCAGCCCATAGACTGGCCAGAGGCCAGGGCCCAAGGAAACCAATAAGTTTTATTTATATTTTTAAGCCTAAGATAATCACAAGCTCTAGATAATGGTCCAATGGAGAGTAGCTGGAAAGCCAGAAGAACACAGACAATCAAGCACCTGAGGCAGGACCACTTGGTCTTTAAGGGTAGAATGAAATAAGAGCCAAGGTGGAAACCAGAAGGAAATTAAGTTGTTCCTGTCAATGAAATTCATTAGGTAGAAACTGAAAGCAAGATACTAAAAATACCAACTTTTCTGTGAAAAAAAAAGTTCATAGAAAATCTTCGAATTCCTCTCTCTTTCCAGTACTCAGATCTTGCAAATGCCAAAAAAAGGCACACGGTTTTCAATAAGGAAATTGGTCTCAGGTACCAATATCTGAAATTACTGGATTGTATATAAACCCCTTTTTGTGAAGACAACAGCATCTGTGGCACCCAGCCCTCCCAAGGGAGTGATGTACAGTACAGACTACCTGCTGCCCAGCCCTAGCTTCTTCTAAAATTGTCACTGGAAACCAAGGTCTGATGGCATGGAAACCCAGCTAGGTGGTCTCAACAGACTCTCTGTACCTCTAGTGGACATTTTAGGATTGGTGTTCTATGTACAAAAAAATCAATAAATAGAGCAAGATCAAGCATTAAAAATTAGAAGAGCTGGACAGAATGACAGTGAGAAGGCTGTGAAAAACAATATTGTGATAAAATGAAAAATTAGGGCAAGATGGTAATACTTCTTAATCTGAATTTTTCAGCTAATGCCATACCTAGTGTTGGATATCATGCGTGATTTTCCAGGGGTGCCTGGGCTTTTTGTGGCTAGTGCCTACAGTGGGACATTAAGGTAATTTAATAATCTACTTCCTTTTTCCTCCTTTTTTGTTGGAGCTAAAGTAAAGCATTTCTAATAAAACATTTGTACTTATTTCTTTGTCTAGTTAATTTCTATTCTTTAAAAAAATCAATGTGACCTCTTTGAAGATGCAGCTTAAAAATCCATGGTTTCCAATATTTGGATCCTAGGACTCAAAGCTGTTTGGAGTTCCCTACTAACAACATGACGGAGCAGCTAGTCACATGTTATAAGAAACATTAACAAATCCTTCTCTGTGCTTTTAAAGCCCCTCTAATACAGGAATTTTTAAGTATTATAGATGGGTGGTTACACCAAATAGCTGCAGTTGGGGAAATTTCCTATTGCTTACTTAATTTCCTAGTTTCAGATCTGTGTAACTTCAAAGCCATCTGCCTTTCCTTACCCCTAATCTTTAGAAATTTCTTTTCCAGAGTTCCAGGGCTTTGAATTGTCTTGAATGAATCTCATGAAACAACCATCACTATATATTTGTACTGTAGGAGACAGATTGATACCCTTCTATCCCATACTGGGGAGTGCTTTGTTCAGCTTTCCCAAGGAGTATCTTTAAGAAACATTCTCTCTCTCAATGAAGGCTCTGTAAATAGCAAGCAGATAGAAATTAAGAAACTTACAAATGTGACACCAGAATAATTTTTTTTTAAATTCTGAATACTTGTAGCTACATAAATAGGAATAGCCAAAATATTTGTTTCATATGCTGAAGAAAAGCTGGTGGCTTGCAAGAGCAAGGTACACACAGACAAAGGATCACTTGGCTTTTGCCTTATGAGTGCTGGTTTCTTTGATCCCACAGGGAACCTACAGTAGTTTGGTTTGAACTAGATACCTAATTTTTAGGTGACCATAATTAGATTATCTGAATCCTCCTTTGAGAGAGCATTAAAAGTAAACAGTGATGTGGGAATTTTACCTACCCAGATATATACTGCAGTTCATTTGTAAAGGTATCATTTATACTACTAGTGTTTACAGCCTAGCTATATGTAATACATATTTCTATTCAGCTCTCCAGGCCCAGCCCAAGTTTTCAACAGTACGTGCCCTGACTTCACCAAGGATAATTACTTTAAACATTTTTTCTAAGCTGTTAACTGCATTCTCTGGAATAATAAGTTATTTAAACCTATGTAGCAGTTACATTAGTTTTCTGACACTCTTCTAGACAGTGGCAGTTTCTCTGTGCCAGTAACCTTCCTGTCATATACAAAAAATTGTGTAAATCTTGCTTTCTGTAGTACAGTGTCCTCCAGCATCAATGCTCTGGCTGCTGTGACTGTTGAAGACCTCATTAAGCCCCACTTCAAATCTCTCTCTGAAAAGAAGCTGTCATGGATTTCCATGGGGATGAGTATGTCTGGAAAACATCTTTTCTGCTTTTGCTTTACAAAGTAAAGGTTTGATTCAGATCTTGCTTGTGATGATGTATGTCAGGAGAAAGTAATTCACACCAGTGTGACTATGTTGGTGCAATATCTGGGGAAGACAAGATCGGCTGTATAGGTTTTACACAAATAGGGGCAAGTGAGTTTAAGGAGAAAAGGAAAGCATCTTGTTTGGTCTTTAATAAGGAAAGATGCACTGTTTCTGTGTTCAGTATTGATTCGCAGTTCTACAAAGCAAAATATCTCTGACTTAAACACCTGCTATTTTCTTTTTATCTGTCAAAAATGAGAAGCAAAGGAAGCTGGTTTGTAACAATTTTTTTTAATTGATATGTGAGCAATAGCATTGTGTCCCAAAAATATTCCAGAGAACAAGAAATTTCACATCTTCTCTGACATACTTTCAGACTGTCATTCTGTTTAGCTCCTCTGCTTACTCAAAGAGAATCAGAACTAGACTGAGCAGATGGTTTAAATCTGTGAAGTGCAATTGCCATGTCTGCTACTTGTACAGTCTGTGACCAGTTGAAGGTGTAGCCCAAGAAATTGTTTGTAGTAAGAATGAAAATACCTCAGTCCCAACATGGTGTCATAGACCATACCAGGGAGCACAGCAGACTGGTGGGAGGGTAACAAGTATTGCATATTTTCACCTGAGAGAGGTTTCTTAAACATTGCAAACAATGCTTATGCCAAAATTGTTCTTTGTGCTATCATGAGTTGCCTGATCACAATGAATACTGAGATTAACCTCTTGCTAGAGAAGTGAAACTTGTCGGGGCGGAGGTGAAAAAAAACAAGTAAGCTAGTGTTACAGCTCCTGGAAAGAGAAACTGGTGACCTGGGATGTTCTTTGTCACTGTGCTAGCTCCTAGTGATCTGCCAGCATTTACTGTTTCGCTTCCTAGGCTTTAGACTAAGAAGTGAAAATCTTTCCCTCAAAATAAGGACAATGACACAGGAGGTTAGCTGAGAAATATGAACAGTAAGTGGGTTATTGCCACTGTGACTAATCCATATGGCTGACATTTGTTAACTAATCTTTAGTAGTACAAAGAAAGGATTTTGTCAAGTTTGCATGATCTCTTCTTAATGTAAGCAGAAACCTGACCTTTTGGCCAATTCAGGCTCTCTTAGAAAAACTTCAGATATTAGGACGTTTATGTGGGAAATGTTGGGGGCCTCCTGGAAAACAGAAACTTTTCCAATAGTTCTTTTCAAACTTTGACAGATTTATACATTGTTCTGCCTTTCACACACAGGCCTGTTTTATGGCGGAGTCTGCATTGCTATGGCTGCAGTGGCATCTCTTTTGGGAGGCTTGTTGCAGGTAGGTGTCAGACAGCTTTTTCATGCCCATGTTGAATGACCCAGAATAAACTATGTAAGAAAATAATTGCTGAATACCATTATGAGATTAGTTTTTATTCTTTGTTGGGCACTGATGTGAAACCACCCATGGCTCAGTCTATGTTTTAAGCATCCATATATCAAATTCTGGCAGCTGTATATACACCACTTAAAAATGTCTCATAATTTCTTTCTGAAGATCTCTTTCTTTGGAGGCTTTACCTTCCTTGTACAGCACCTGACAGCAGACTTTCTTCCTTCCTCAGGCAGCACTCAGCATTTTTGGCATGGTTGGTGGCCCCCTTTTAGGGCTGTTTGCCTTGGGAATCCTCTGCTCCTTTGCAAATGGAATTGTAAGTAGAAATTTAAAGACCTGTTCATCCAAAATTTATTGATAATTTTGGGCATCTCCTTCCCCCCTCTCCCACCAATAATTTGATGTTGGGCAGCAAGGGAGATGTCTTTGGTCGTTTCTGTGAGGACATTTCCCCTTGCTCCCTTTCTTCCTTATCTCAAGGAAATGACAAACAGAGCTGTATAGGAACTTGAATTTCCATCCCATGAAGAGATTTACATATCCAGAGGGGGGAAAAGAATCTGAATAAAAATGAAACTTTGACAAGGCTTTCTTAAAACCAGTTTTAGAAGCAGAAACAATGCATCTTGAGATGTAGCTGAACAACCAGTAGGCTCAGAGAATTCTGGCCTGTCTGAGCAAAAGGGGATCAGCCCAGGAAAATGGGGTCTAAGCACTTGATGACCAAATTGGAATATTTTCAGAGTGCTTCCATAATGTAAAATTATCATTTCCAGAGGAAAAACCTTTTCCATCAAAAAAAGGATTTTATAAACTTTTTAATATGGGACATAGTTTAGTCTGGCAGGATTACTAAATAATAATCCTGCCAAGTTTACTAATCACCGATCTTTACCTCTTTGTTGTTGCAAATTATATATATATACTAAAGTAAAAAAATAAAAAAATTACTAGCTCTCAGCCAAAACCACACCTACCCCTGATGTAGGAGATACATTTTGCTAAAAATGTCACATGAAAAAATTGAAGATTTGCTTCTGTATTTGTTCAAGCAGAACCTCAAATAAAGCAAGATTTCCCCATATACTATGCAGGCCAAGGTTATCCTTTGATTATAAAGACCTAGTGGCCAAATAAATGGAGATATGCTCAGGAAGTGGGATAAAATGTATTTCCCCAAAGGGGAATGAAGTAAACTCCCCAGCACATCCCAACTTATATTTAATTTCTGCTATGGAGACTACCATTTAGATTATTTTGACTATTTCTTATTCATCTACTTGTTGTTTCTTTCAAATATCTTTTGCTTTTCATGTAAATCCAAGTTTCACTTTCTGTTTTGCAGGGGGCATTTGTGGGTCTTGTCAGTGGCTTCGTTATTTCACTTTGGGTTGGAATTGGATCTCAGATTTATCCTCCACTTCCAGAGAGGACCAAGCCACTCTATCTCTCAACTGCAGGTTGTAATATATCCTCAGGAAATTTAACATCAACAGAAATTCCATTAACAACGGTTTTCAGCACACCAGGTGCAGAAAGGTATATGAGTTAATCAAGTGCAGTAACAAAGCATGTATTTTTTTAAAGAAACATGAACATCTGCAGAGTATTTGGGTTACTATAACGATCCTTCTCTGGTTTATCAACCACACTGTTTGAGATGCAGCAGTTTGCTCTGGTGTTTTTTTTTTTCCTATCAGACTGAAATTTGTCTTAGTTATCCCACAATAGAAGTCAAAATGAATCTTCCTATTGATCTGAAATGCTTCAGTTCAATATTTGAGTTCAAAGGCTTGGACATGCCTTACTGTGGACCACAGTTTTAAACAAAGATATCATTTATAGTTATTGGATTAACTTCCACAATCTGTCGCATGAATTAGAGTCATTGGCAGTTAAAGGGCAAAATGCCAGTTAGCAGCTCTACCTACAGCACCTTGTCTGTGTAGAATAGTCCTATTCAGTACATTCAGACAGGGCACAATATAAGGGATTTCCTCCACTCTGCAACTGCCGAATGTCTCACTCTGGATGATCACAGTTACGTTTAACATGAATGACAATACAGAGAACAGCAGGAGCAGAAAGAAGCTGAAAAAACACAATTCTAGGGTTTCTAGATCCTTACAACTTAGAGCACTGTACAATCAAGAGATAACCTGGCACATACCTGGGTGCCAAACATCCAGTTTTATAGACTACACCTCTCACATGAGACCTCCAACATCGCTCCTGGCTGCTGGGAAGCACCTGTTGTAAGAGAGCAGATAGTCAGTGAGAAGAGAATGAGGTGTAAAGACAGTTGCTCTATTGTTCCTGCAATTTAGAGCTAAGTGTGGTTGATTACCTTGTTGGTATTTTTTTGTTTCCTTTCCTTTAAATAACCCTTGCTAAAGAAATTAATCCCTTCATCTGGATAACTGGAATGTTCAGTTGTGCCCTAGATTCATAGCAGAGACAGGACTGTCCTGTTTTACCTGCTCTGTCTCATGCATTGACTCACTGTACTGACTAGCCTTGTCTCTTACAAAGGAACTTGTTCTGCAAATTTTGGAACAAATTTTCAGTGCACATATGATTGTATGGAGGTAGCTCAAGATTACCAGGTTGCTTGGTTCAGAAGTACCTCTGTATTTATACACTGTCTGGAAACAAACATTTTCAAGTTGTTTGGAACAGAAAAGGAGAGATTAACACTTCTGCTTTATTTCAGGCCTGCCCTGGCAGACAACTGGTATTCCTTGTCTTATCTCTACTTCAGCACACTTGGGACACTTGTCACAGTAGTTGTGGGAATAATTATCAGTCTCCTAACAGGTACTAATTTCAGAGTTGTGATTGAATGTGTCTCAGATGTCTTTCAAACTAAGCTGTCCTGTGAGCCATAGGAATTGCCAGTAACCTATTGCAAACACTGTGTAAAGGTTACCATCCTAAACTGAATTTCCTTCCGTCAGTGCTTCTGCATCCCATTCCTGGTCTTTGCTCACAGCAAAAGTTACTACAAGTCTCTAAGGAGAAAGAAGTTTCAGCATACTTTTAAAACTAAGGGGCAAAAAAAGAAGAAAAAAAAAGACATCTGTCTTTCCTGTTTTATTAGATGCCTGTAGGGGCTGGAGGTTTAAGACTTGTCCCTGAACATGGCAACATCTCCAAGCAAGGATATATACCCATACTTCTAGAGGACAAAAGCAGTTTAAATTTGAGTGAGTTCAGAGCACTCAAGGGCTGTTGTCTGCATCCATAGAGTGCACGCTTTTACCACATTCCTCAAGAACATGCCTAAGAGCTGCAGATCTTCTGCATGGCTATTTAAGGTTCTTTCTCAGTTTCCCAGTACTTTTGTGCAAAGGGAAAAAGCAGCTTGCCATGGGTAAGAGTGGGAATTTCAGTTCCAGCCAATGGCCTCACTACTTTTGCATTCAGATGCAAACTCCACTTGTCATTCACCTCATGCATGGCAGAAACAGCAAAAAAGCAGCTGTTCTCACAGCTTGACCTGGCATCCCCAGCCAGATTCATATAAGAGCCCTCATCTTTGAGGCTGTTAGATTTCAGATTTTTAGACTCATCTACAGGGGCTCCAGGACTATGAAACTCCAAACTCAGTAGACAAACTCACTTCCATTAACTTCCCTATGTCTTGCAACTAATAAGCAAAAGTTTTATTTATCTCATCTTCTCAGTTTTTAGAAGATTTGCTCCACACTGTCTTTCAAGCACATGCCCTTCCCATTGCTTGAACCCAAATGTTTCTTTTTAGGAGGCAGGGATCAGGTTACCTATAGGCCATGAAACAAAGCATAACCAGACAACTCAATGAATCCAGATGAGAAATACTCAGCCCAAAAGAATTAACCTAGCCACAATGTCACCCTGCTCCTCATGGAGCAAGATTCCATTTAAGCCTCAGGTGGCAAACAGAGCTAATTCCCAGCACCTACATATCTTGTTTCCCTCCCAAAACCACCTAATCGTCCATGCCTAAAAAATGCCCAGACATTCCATTAACCCTTATCTCCCCATCTTGGGCATGCCCTTAAATAATTCACTATAAAAATTGCTGGTGAATTTGGAGACAGGAGTCTTGCTGATAGGGAGTTGAGAATTGGAGCTCAGGGGTCAGGGTAGCTTTTGGTGCCGCCAGTCCTGGACTGGCAGAGTGGTACCAGACATTGTGTGCAATTCATTCTTTTCTGGTGATTTCCAGATTCAATTTTTTCCAAAGCAGGGAATCTGAGGAGGATCTAGGAAACTGGGAAATAGCTAAGGCATTTCAAATAGACTTTGAGGGGTCATTTTATATATTGAGAGGAGCAGAGTATACATCTTTGTAAAGAAATGATCCCTAATGTCTGTGATTGTTTGACAGCTTTTGCTACATGACTCTGTCTTGCTTGCCTGGCCTGGTGCCCATAGCACCAGGGGTCTGACAGATGGTTTGTATGTGTAAAGCTGGCTGAATGAAACTTGCCTGTTTTGTAGGAGGACTAAAGCAGAACACGGATCGTAAATTCCTGCTGACCAAGGAAGATTTCCTGTCCAACTTCTCGCGGTCTGAAACTGAGCAAGTAAGTGTAATTTTGCACCTCTGATTTAAATCAGTCTTTCCTCTTGGGGACAAAGGAAAACAAATTTCTTGGCTTACGTTTTTCCAGTTAGGATGAATGGCACCTGATGCTTCCTGATAAGACTATCTGCTTTAAGGCAGTAGCAGAGCACAAGGCAGGTGGCAGTAAGGCAGCTGCCACAGGCAAGGAAGCAGTTTTACCACTGAAGCTTAACTTCAGTCAACAACAGAGAAGCAACTGAGAAAAGGGACAGTTTTCTCTATGTTTCTGCTAAAATACTCCCTAACTGACCTCTGGGAAGCTGCCCCAAGGCACACCTTGGACTCAGAAAAGCTTCCTTTGTTTGTGAATGTGTGTTCTCTGCATTTTTGTATAAATTTGGCTACTGCTCGAGAGAAAAACCTAGTCAGTGTATCTGTTTCCTAGCTCTCATCCTAAGAAAAAAGGAGAAATATTATTGGGTAATAGTATCCATTACGAGGGAGAACACAGGGGATTTTTTTTTTAAATAAACTACAGGGCACTTTTCAATCCATATCATCAACTGAATATTCAAGTTCAGCTTTGTTCAGTAGTTCAGACAATAATCATATCTTTAAGGTGGTCTAGCTTGTAAAATGTTTTGCCTCAATACTGACAACTCCTTCCAGAATGCTCCTATGTATTTCAGCTTCTGGGTAAGGACACCAGTGAAAAAAGGAATCTTTTACTATACTATTGTAATGCTGCTTGACTGTGTCAGTACTGGAGATCAGCTATCCAGTTACTGTCATTCACTGTCTTTAGTGGGTCAACATCTGTTTCCACTGTCTGAGAATTTAATCCCTGAAGTCTTTTGAAAAACCAAAACAATCCACCACCCACATGGAAGCTGATGTCCACAGCCACACATATTTTATGCTTAGAGTCAGAAACAAGTATCTGTCTCATATGGCTAAGAGCTGAATAACAAGTGGTTATAATATAACAAAGATAATAATGCAGAAAGTTTATGAGATAAAAAAATCAGGGCTAACTAAGCAACTTTCTGTACAGGAAGAGCTCAATATCTAATTCTATTCAACAGAAATGGGACATCAAATCAATGATGCATGTTAATCTGCTCTTCCTGTCACAGATGGGGCAAAGATGAAGTATTGGGAGTCAATAGCTCAAAGACCTGGTGGTGACGTATCACCAGACATGAAAACAGCAATTAGAACTTTGCACACACAGAACCACTTAAGATAATTTGCAGGACAAGAACATTTTGTGTGACAAGAATATTTTACACAATTAGTACCTTATGCAATACAAAACTTTCCATGCCCCTAGAAAAATACCATCTACTGCAATGAGTAAGTATTTGTGCTCTGTCATCAGCCAACGTGTTTTCCTGCAAGGCAACCTGTATGTCAGGCCTGACTCTGCTGGCCAAAGAGAGGTCAAAGAGGGGAAGACTGGTTTTTCTGTTTCATAGCATGGCTTTTGTCTTTTGTTTTCTAGCCAGAGAAAGTGGAAGTGTTGAACTGGAAACCATTTACCATGGCAGACGAAGGAACTGACAACCCTGCCTTCAGCCACATGGAAATGGATGTTGCAAGTGACAAGAACAAAGTCAATGGTCTTCATATGACACAAAGCTGTGTCAGCCCGTGAGGACAGTTTTGTTCATGTCAGGCCCTGTTGACATTCCTGTTCTGGGTCAGTTACCAGCTCTGCTGGGGTCATAGGCAGGCATCTGCTGAGTTTTATGGCACTATAGTCTTTGCATGACCTTGACATTAGTCAAGAAAGGAATCAGGTTTTTCTTGCACTCTGGTTCTTGGTGACAGAGCCTAAAGCAATGTTTCTATGTGAAATATTTGCCTGATATTCTTGAGCCTTCTGGAAAAGATCTGCTTTTAATCTCATTTCACCCTCAGAGTGAATTTTTTTATTTGGGAAGAGTACTGTTTGCCCAGACATAGCTGTTTTTCTGGCTTGTTTTTTTTCTTTTTTCTTTCAAGGCATTGAAAGTATGAAGAGATTAGGGTGTGGGACCTTATCAGATTGCAAGAAACAGTGGGTAGATTTTTTTTGTATGGGAGGTTTTTTTAGTTCTGCCTGGTTCCTCTGTAGAACTGATTCTGAGAGCATATTTATTTTGCTGTTTTTGTCATCTGTGGTTTTTTTAGTCCACTGGTTTCTTGGCTACCTGTACCTTCTCTGTGCTCACTGCTGGGAGCTGCAAGAATGACTTTGGTGGTGGTGGTAGAGGCAAGAGTGAATACTGTCTTTCCCTTCATGCCCAATCTCTCTCTTCTCCCCTGTCTTGCCTTTACAGAGCTGGTCCTCAAGAAGAAAACAATCTGTTTAAACTTTTTATTTAGTGCCATAGATCAGAACCACAGTAGCCTTCTACTGCATGCCCAGCTTGCTGGCCTAGAATTGTTCTTGCACTGAGCTGGGAACAGTGCAGCAGAGATGTTAATAAAGAAGATTCCCTTTTGGCTGTACTGGACAAGAGTGAAGGCTGCGTCTGCAGTTGCTGCAGCAGTTCCCTTCAGAGCTATGAGCTGAAACCTTCTTAGCCTTTTGTGTTCTTTCAGTCCTTGTTTTCACTCTGGAGATTCATGTTCAAGCTTGGCTCAGATCAGGCAAGTGCACACTGTGTTTTGGCAGAGCCCCCTGCACAATTCTCTAGGGAGGAAAAGGGAACACAGAGGATATGATATGCTGAAGGCTTCACCAGGGCTGCAGGGCTTATGGAATGGCTTATCCTCTGGTGGGGCTGCCAAGAGAAGGTTAGCAGCCCATCCATGTGAAACCATGAGCTGTGCTGGTGTTTTGGGAGGGTGAAAATCCCCATTGCTTTCTTCTCCTGCTTGTTTTCGGGTACAGTGGGGAACAGACTCTGACCCACTGTGGTGTTTTTGTACTTCAAAACTTTTACTATGGCTATACAAGAGTGTTTAAAACTCTTCTACAGCAGCAAAATCAAGTTGGAGAATTAAAGCCATTGCAGGAAAGCTGAGCTGTGAAGCTCAGAAGGCAGTCATGCATGGGAATCAAGTGAAAAACTGACTGTGTGCCTTAAATGCTTTCTAAGAGTTACACTGCATTTGTGCCAAGTACTGAGCTGCTGTAACTTGGACTATGACACAGTGTTAGCTTAGTTACCTTGACTGGGGCCATGTAGCATCTAAGTCAATTTTTATCTGTGCCCTTGTGACAGAGGGCACTTGATGATCTACTGCATAAGATGAACTGTTAGGATCAGAAAATGAAGGTCTAAAAATGGGCTCCAAGGACCTGGCCAGAAGAACAGGCCAGCCAGACACTCTGTGGGTGCCACCAAGGCCATGACTCCATCGGCTAACCCAGTGCAAAAGTGTGATGGAGGCTGGTTTCCCCCATGTCTGCTGAAGTATTTTTTTGCATTACTCAGTGCAGAGTTTAGGGCCAGCCCCTTTTCTCACTCTTCTCTGCTGCAGCTCCAGGTTCAGGTCAGTGCCTAAAGCCACCGTATGGAAGGGATATGATCAAGTGGGATAGATCCCATGAGTTACATCTTGTGTCCCTGTATCTAAGATCTGAGACAAACCATAGCATTCTGAATAGAGTCTTCTAGGATTCAGGACAGGAATATCTCTGTTTTGGGACTATCCAAGTTACTCTGAGGCAATTAGCCCATTGGCTGAATCAGCTGGCTATGCTTCTCAAGTCTCAGAAGATAAGTGCAGCTCGTTCAGTCTTGTGCTTTGTCTTCATGACCCAGAAGCAAATAGTGCATTCTGTGCTATGGAATATTTCTTCGGCCTTGGAATATGATAATTTATACTTACCAGGTACTTTCAGCCCACAGATCTGAAAGAGAGTAAGTACTGCTATCTCCATGCTGCTGCAGAGTGCTGAAGTGGACTGGTGTGCCTCTGTGTGCCTGTGCTTTGTGAGAGGGAGTAAGCTCTAACAGAGAGCAGAATCCTGCAGCAAGACCTTGAGCTGTGTGCCTTCCAGTATGGCTACAGCCCTCCCAATCCAAATGCTGAATTCCCATCTGACTGTGCTTCTCCAGAGGGTGACTGGTCACTGCTATGTGAAAAAGCATCAGCATGTCTTTTCTGCATCACTCTGTGCTGAAATTACTGTGCTGTAGTTGATGCTGCCTTAGATTGTCTTAGATCATCTGTAACCTCTACTTGCTTTGTTCATGAAGATTCCTTCCTGGTTATCATACTTAAAAAATGTAGTTTTCTTCTCTGAGCTTTGCATTCACTTTGTTGTTTAAAACAGAGGGAATGCATTAATTACTATCTTACCTACACTTTATTGCTATTTAAGGACTAAGCGGTCATTTAATTAAAATTGTGGTATGAAGTGAAAGTTTGGGCCAGGTGATATTTATTGGTCCACAGTAATAACACCAAGATGAGTTTTCAGTGGGAAGTATATCTTACTGTAAACAGTTTAGAGACAAACACCCTTACACTTTGCAGGTGACTCTCTCAACTACCCCATTTTTTGCTATCTAACCTCCCATGACAGCTGCAAAGTTATAAGTGACTCTTTTGGCTAAATTTTTTTCTATATTATTCTTAATTTGCATCATTAGTTAAAGCAATGCACCAATTTTCAGTAATATTTTCTCTGGGAAAAGATACTGTCCTCTGCTAGTTGAACTCTAAGCCAGGGCCTTCCTTATCTGTGTAAAAGATAATTCTTGGAATCTCCATCATCCTTCATCTCTCCCAGATGAAAGTTCACCTGATAAAGAAATGTGGGATGCTTAAAATTGATTAATTTCACTGGAGTAGGAGCACTCTACAGTGTACAAATGTCATGCAGCATCTCGCAGGGTTATGAGACAAAAACAATTAGGAACCTGTTTAAGTAAAAACTTTAAAAAACCCTAACCCTAAAACCACAAGGGTAACAACATTTGACTATGTGAATACAGAGAAGAACCACTGAGACAAAATAGCGATAGATTTTGTCTCTTTTTGGTCTGCATTTAAATTTTACTTCTCTCTGAGTGGTCAGTTTGCTTGCTGAACAAATAAGGTAAACAGAAAGAAACTCATGAATGACAAGCGGTAAATATTTCATATGCATAATTTATTTTTAAAGTTTATTACATCACATTATACAAGCATTAAACATGGCTTTATGTTGATGATTGTTTTTTAAAGTGTGAAAACTTGACATTCTTCTCCATAGAATTTTTCTATTTACAAATAAACAATCTCTCTATATACTTTATATATATATATATATAATATATATGGTCAATAATGTAACTCCTCTCAGAAAGATTTAAAATAAAAAATAACTGATTTGTAAACACGGTTTCTGTCATAGTATTTGGTGGCTTGAATGTAGATGATGTTCTAATCCTAGATTTTTCTCTTGTCAGAATATCCAAGTTGTTCATTTACATTTTTTATTCTAAGATCTGTAAACCAGCATGGGACAGAATGCAAAAATCTTAGCAAATGGGCTGAAAAACAGTCCCAATATACATTTTTTCCTTGGTTTTAAAAACTGTTGTGTAACTACTCATGAAGTACATGCTGCTGTCAAGAATGGCCTATGGAGAACAATCCTACGCTGATTGCAAGATGATTTCACAGTAAATCCTCTGATGTGTGCTGTCCTGCTTGCTAAGTAAAATGTCTGTGCCATGCATTGAGGTTGCATTTTTTTCTCATTCCCTTGAAGGTAGTGCTCTTGTGGAGCTGGAATAAGTAAACAACATACAGGACTGCCACATTGAGATCTAAACAAAACCCATCATCAGATCAGGAAGAGAGTGGCAGAAATTAGTTCTCTACAGACTATTACAATTTCATTTGTTGTTATTATTATTATTATTATACTATTATTTGTATTTTATTTTTCTAATGAATAAAAAGGGGGCACCTTTCCTGAGTGTTCTGCTACGTAGCTCTGAAGGACTCCAGGGAAATCTGTTCATCAGACCGGCAGCAGAGAAACCTCAATGGGTTGACTGGTTAAACTGAAGTGACAAAGATGTACTCAGGGTCTGCCAGGGAGGTCAGAGCCCCTGCAGCATCGTACTTAGCACAAGCTTGACAATCAGCCAACATATGGTCTCATTTAGAGCAGAGTGGGACACAACTTCTAGCAATATGTTGTAAGGAAAATTCATCATAATGTAGCTATCTTGAAAACTACTCTCAAAAGCAATTACTCTCCATTGCCTTTCTGCTGTGCATTATTTGTTTTGGCACATTTTATTGCAGTGGTTTCTCTGGAGTGGAAGTCAGTTTATATTTTATTGTGTTTCAGTTCAGTTCTCGAAAGTTACTGAGACCTAAATTGACAAAGCTGCATCTTACTGCAGGGATTTGCAAAGGTCCATTTTGCTCGTATGGGTGACACTGATTTTATGCATGGCTCATGACTCACTTCACTACTTAGCAAACAGTTTCTAAGCTCTGGTCATCTCTTGGTTTAGACATTAAACAGAGAGTATCCAATATAATCCAGTTATTCATGAGAATTTGTTCTGAATGTGATTTTGCACAGAAATCCTGCCCCAAAATCCCCAGGCTGCAACTGTAGGTGGTGGATGGTAACTACTAACCCATCTGGCATGTGTGTATAGAAGGTCGACATTGCCTGATCCCCACCCCCTATTTACAGAGACAGAAACACTCCTATTTCCCCACTGTCCTGTGGGATGTGTCCACAGATGCTGTAAGCAGAAGCAAAGATAAACAAGTTCACTTCTCCATTAGTCAGGAATTTACCCTACAACCACAGCTAGTTTTGCTCCCCACTCAGTTTGGCGCTGAGCCAACACAGAACAGACTAATCCTGAAATTCCTTCAGCGCTTATGTTGTCTTATGGGACTTTCAGGCTTGGGCCAGGAGCAGCTGATAAAAGAGAGCAGCTATATCATTTATCCTCTTCAGGTACGATGGTGGGCTGCTACTGGAGGAGGTTACTTGCTTTTTTGTGTGGGCAGGCAGTGGCTGTAGAGAGGAGGGTGCTCACATTTTCTTTCATCCCTCTCCTTCCTCAAGTCATATTGCCGCTCATTAAAGCTTCCCCCTCTCATGCAAATAGCACAGTTCTCCTTTGCAGCGAAAAAAGTTAATAGATCTAATTGGTGATATTTGTCTTGTTGCAAATGGTCCTGCTGTCATGTGGAGCTTGAGGTATCCATCCATAGGAGCTTGCATTGTGTGGTCTGTCCAGAAGGCAAATTCTACTCCTTCTATCAAATTACTTTGGGAATAACTTTCAGAAACAACTGATTAAAGAGCTTTCACAACACTCAGTATTTTGATTCATGTTGCTCCATCCAACACTCATGATGTCTTCAAAGCTACAAGTTCACTCTTTCAGGTTAGTAGTCTGGAAATTATTAATTTTTTAATTAAATCAGAATTTTTAAATTTCTCAGTACTAAGGAATTTGCTAAAGGATATTGACAGCGGCTTATTTCACCCAAGTCTAATTTGCAGCCTGTGTAAATTGCTCTGCATTAAGGATTTCAAGCTGTTTCATGCCTGTTGTTTTGGTTTTTCCCTCCACCCCTTCATAGGTAATGGAATGATGAATACAGAAAGTGCTACAAGTGTAGATATTCTGGGTGACAGTGTCTTATGCTGAGCTTGTTCATCTGTCTTTGTTTGCTTGTTTTACTTGGGCAGATAGGCCTTTAAGACTCCATCTGACATCTGTTACATTTGTAAGTACACCCTAATTCCTCACTAGGCCTTAATGTGATCTGGCAACACAAATACATGGGCAGTTCTGGGCAGGGTGCCCTAACCTGATTTGATTCCTTCAGACACCAGACAGTCCTGTAGCTGAAAAGGCACTGTTCAGAACTTTAACATATATTACCAACATTTCACAGCGTCATTTCCAAATAAACGACCCTACAGCTAGATACCTCTGGCCACATTTAGATGCTTGGCTATCTGTCTGCACTTCTGATGCCTACATTTTTCAGCATTGTTAGACCAGTTGGTCAGACTCGTGATCATGCATCTCCCTCTAGACAATAATTCAGCGCTGAGTAATGGAAATGGTTCACCTACGTGGCCTTAGCTGGTGGCAAATGCAAACTGATGTGGTTGGGTCCACTGTGGAAGAGAGCAATGCTGCCATGCACGTGCTGCAGGTGGTGGCCACACACACGGACAAACACTGCCACGTTGCCAAGGCGGTCACTGCTTATGAAGTAGCAACTTCATGAGGATGAGCTGTAAGATCACCAAGTTCTGTAAAGCACTGTAAGTTGGGTAACTGCTTTGAAGTTCAAGGCCTTGAGTTTTAGTCAGGGCCTGGGAGCTTCCTGGCAAGAGTGCAGAGACTTAGTATTGGTCTGATGCGCTCATGTTGACATCAGCTCTGGAGAGGACTAAGCCTTGGAAAAACCTCTAATTTCAAAAGGTTTATGACAAAATCCACCCCATTGAACAGGGGCACACATGTGCTAAGTGTACACAGCATTACCAACTATTCCTTTCAGCACACTTTCCGCTGTAGAAAACCAGGATTCTTTTATAAACAGGAGTACTTATCTTCTTTTAAGCAGTTTCTTCCTCATCCTGAGTGTCACGGCCACTCATTGTGATAAGATTTTCCATTCTTTTTCCTTTCCTTCCGCTCTTTTTGCAGACGTTCTAGTTCGGCTTCATACATCATTTCCTGAATCAGGTACTTTTCTCTCCTCATTCTATCTCTCAGATCTTTTGGAAGATCTGGAATTAAGTAGGAGATCAGATTCTTTATGCAAAAGACAAGATGCTGTGAACACAAAAAAGGAATGAAAAATTTAAAACCACAGGAAGAAAACAAGTACTTTTCATATCTTCTGAAAGACTTCTTTCCAATTTGAAGACAGATGCTCTGTTTGAAATAAACCCATTGCTAAATCTTAAGAAAACAAACCATGAAGTTTTTTCCCCACAAAAACTCCAGCCAAAGTCAGTGGAGTATGGGTCACAGCAGAAATTATGAGCAGGTGGGTTCAAATGAGGCCTCAAAACTGTTCTATGACCTATGTGTTCAAAGCCTGGAGGTCATGATTTGCTGTAAGGTTGTTTGGACAGAGCCTGGTGCAAGCAGTGATATTACTTCCTGCTCTGCAGGAAGAGGAGGCTCACATGATGTAATACTTCCCTGTTGCCACAAACACATCGAAATTTGAAATAATGTATTGATACAAAAGTAGGAATGTATCTATACAAAAAAACCCCTACACTGTGTCCCTTATCCAAAGAAATATCCCTATTTAGCAAACAGCACAATTAAATACAAGTTGACTGATCCTTTATCCCTCCTATTTTAAGCATGACGCAGCAAACCTTGAGTTTGCTGCCCAAGGATTACTTGAGTATCCTTTTATGTTTGATCAAAAATGCTGCTTGGAGATTTAGTCACTTCACTTGAGAGGAGGAACTGATAAACAGAAAAGTCCTCCATCTCAGAAAGGACATACATTATAGATTGGAGAAATAAAGGTATTTTTTCTTCTCCAATCAGAGCCCTTCTTTTGAAAGCCACTGAAAAGAGAATGTAAGATGTTTTCCCATGTATTCTTCCCTCATGATAAATAAACTCACAATAATCTAATTGTTGGGGGTTTTTTGTCAAACCTAGAAAGGCATAAAATGTATCTTCTGTCAGTTTAGCCTGGACAAATAATTTCTTTTTCAGTGATAGGAAATAGTTGTTTTCAAAGCAGGTTAAATTATCCAAACCACACCACACTCAGAGTACCAAAAAGAGGTCTGAACTTAGGTAGTTACGCAATTTATGTAAAAACATACCTTGAATCCCCTATCACTGTAGCAATCACAGTTCACCCATTAATCTTTAAAAAATAATCATGGTTTCTGCTGCAATTACCTTTTGATTTCATAGATACAGTTATGGAGACAGCTTGCAGCGTCAAGGAACAGAGTGGCTCATGTTGAGGGAGGCAGATATCAGCCAGCCTATGGCTTTGGTGGAGATAAAGCAAAATCCAAAAATCCAAAATCAGATGTGCCGGTAACAGGCAGACACAAAAAGTTATTCCACAGTTGGTCACAAATTTGACTGGACACTGAGACTTGAACAGGGCTCATTTTTCTTGCCTCACTTCTCTTTGTGCCTATGCTGTGCTGCCTTTATGTCAAGTGTGTATCAAGAGGCCAGACTCTTCAGTCTTTAAAATTCTTAGGCTGACCTGCCAGGACAATTCTTGTAGTCCTTTTTGGAGATGCCCTGACTTTCAGCACTGACTGCTTATGAAACTAGAAGAGATTAAGCCCAGCAGGCCTCCTTCCCTTGATGTTTCCGTGAGTGTGGAATGAATGATGGAAGAAATTATCTCCTTTGGAACCAACTGCTATTAAGTTACCCAGTGTCAAGGAAGAAGAGAGCCCAACCTGCAATACCATATTCCTTCACCTGGGAAGGTCTGAAAATTACAATCATGGGGAATTTGCTGAAGTGCTTGGGCTTCTGCTGAGCCATGAAGAATAGAAATAATAATCTAGAAAATGCTTCTTCTCCACTTTTACTCTAAACTAAAGCTTCTGTTGTGTTAACCAAAGAGGTGCATTGAAGGCTCAGCTCAGAATGAATTTACACTCTTCTGTGAGTCAGAATGCAATATGTGCTCATCAACATTATGCCATATGCCAGGATGGTGACTACAGTTTCCATATCTGTGTTGAATGCCCTGTTGCTATGATTTCAGAGCAGGGGATTGAGTAAAGAGTTTTTTTAAAATCACGTGTTCCTTCTTTGGCTTCTTCACAGTGTAAAAGGCATTTCAAACTTCTTGTGCTGGAGAGATGTCCAGCTCCTGCATTATGATGGGGATATTCAGGCACTTAAAATTAGACCTTAAGAGCTGCATTTTTTTTTTTTTTTTTGCTAAGTCATCTCATTCTGCTTTTCTACCCTTCTGGCTCTCTTTTTCAAAATCAGCGTAGCGTAGGAATACCAGTCATATGAAGTTGGTGTTATCTCTTTTGGCTTGCCTTAAAGACATCTGAGATACTGACAGTAAATACTAATATTATTAACATAGACAAAGATACTGTAACCTTTTCATTGTCATCATATTTGTGATGCCAATCATTCTGGAGGAATGAAAGGCATTAAATGAAAACAAACCAAGAAAAAAGCTAGATGTGTAAATACTCTAATTATCATTGTTTCTCCATTGCTCAGATTTAATATTTTCTTCTCATGTTCCTTCACCCCTATCATCACACAACAGTCAGCATATGGCTTCCCAAACTAGACAACTTACTCAAAAAGTAAATAAGAGCTTCATTTATTTTTCCCTCTTTGCGAGTCACTGCTCTAGTTTTCAGTGAGAAACCTTTGAGAACTTTCATGCCTGTGACTGTTCAGAAAACCAAGCTGAGAATACAAAGCACCAATACAAGTAGAAGAAACTCAGGAAAAAAAACCACCTCAACAGCTGCCATCATAGATCAGCCCAATGCAAAGCTTCAGAGGGAAGCTTCTTTTTAGTTTTGTTCTGCCACCTGAATGGTCACTGACCTCAAATACAATAATGAAAGCCAAGCGTGCTGCTAAGACATGCCAGAACTGCAGCGTGTAGCCATAGGGCACCGGGGAGTGAGGAGGGTCTCGGTAGTCTCTGTACCTGAAAGACAAGCACAGTATGGTTGTTAGCAAGCTCTGCACTGCTGCCAGGGCAAAGGCAAAAACAAAACTCACCTCGTGATCATTACATTTTCTGCACCAAAAATGAGCTCAGCTTAAACTGCCCAGGTTACCCTAATACTGCTTGCTTCTAAGGCTGGGCCTGTGCTACTGTTTGATTTCAGGTCAGGTACCTGCTTTTGAAGCAAGTGTCCTGATCACCTCCACTTGCCATGCTTTTCTTCATGCAAATGGACTTACTTTCAGCTGAAACCTACCAGAAGTGCTAAAGGAAATTGAGTACAAAGGACCCAAACCAGTATCTGTCAGAAGAAAGCCCCTGAAGCAATGGATGCCCCCCAAGGCAGGATGGTGGGTGCTTCCCCCTTGCAGCATCTCCCTTGGCAGCATGACATGTGCCTTTCAGGCATCTCCTCAGAACTTGGAGAAGTTCTTGGAGAAGATGCTCTGCTCTTTAAGGGACACTTTATTCCCATTTCAAGGACATATTAAACTTATAAATGTTCCCGGATTTATCAGTCTGGTAGTTGTCCCAAAGTCCATACAAAAATGCCCCATGGATTCCATGTAGCCCTTGATCAATCAGTTGGCCATCAGTGGTGTAAAACAGGATTCATCCAGTGGTATAAAACAGGATTCATCCAGTGGTATAAAACAGGACTCATCCTGACTTCAGCAGAGCCAGCACTGCACCTCTTGGTAAATCAACAGGGTGAGGACCATGTGAGAAAGTGGTCTAGTGTCTTTTCTCACAGAGTGTTTCTTGGAAGACTTTTGGTCTCCAAAATTTAAGCGTAGATATCTATTAGGAAAGTTGGATCCAGGAATACTCCAAGATTGTATTTACAAACCATGAATCTGTTTAAGTTACACATTCTGGAGTCCATTTCTACTAGCAGCTTGTTAATTCTAAAATAGTACTGCAGAAACTTTATTTAAAAGTAGTATAAAAATTGTTTCCTTCTTACTCTGTTTCCTAGATGGGACAGAAAACCTACTGTAAAAAATATTGAAAATACCATAGTAAATAATTAAAATTGATCACTAAGTTAGTTTTAAGAAACTAATGAAAATGCAAATAAATAAAAGAAATAAACAGTTATTTAATCTGGATGATAATCCATATTTCTCCATGAAGCTTCACCTTCTTAGATTGCAGAGGGTGCTATACAAAGTCTTGACATCTTAGTCAGCATCAAATCTCTCAGAAATTGCAGTATTTCTGGAATAAATTCTTAAAATTAAGATAATATTTCCTTGTGCAAGTAGCATACTGACTTCATAGTTTAGGATGTTTTACAATATCCTAAGTATCCTGAAAAGATAAATCCCTGTACCAAGTCCCAGTAGAGTATATATCCTTCTTTTTGTTACTTGCTAGAAAGACATTGTTACACATGAAAAAATGGGGAAACCATAAACAACCAGAATATCACAGCATCATCAAAGTGCAACCAGAATTTAACTGGGATTTTTTCCAGGCAAACTGCCTTCCTGGAAAAATGCCTACACTATTACACAATAGAACATAATATTTCCTTACTTCCCTATCAATATCTGCCTTGAAGCGCAGTTAAAATGACTGATGTTTTAGCAGAATGCAGGTGGGCAAGAAGCTGATAAACTCAGCTAAAGAAAGATGTTAATTTTCTTTCATGGATAGATATACATAACAATTCTGGAACAAAAGAACAGATAGTTCTTCTGGAGATCTATCACACCAATTTTAATAGTGTTCTGTTTAGGAGATATTGAGCAGATAGGTTTTTTTTTAATGTGAGATTTCCATCATCAGATTTAAGGAGCAGCAACTTCATACTAAGAAGCTGGGGAAGAAAGGAATTAAAGTGGGGGAAGAGAATGGTCAGAATAACAAAAAAAATTAAATAATGATATACCAAAAATGTGGAACGGAAGAGTCTCACTGTGGTTCTGCTCCACAGGTGAATTCAGCATTGGAATACTCTTTCTTCCAAATAAGTTGCAACAGCCTTAAATACCAGTTAGTTAAATGAAAGCATTAATGCCATCCCTCCCCCCATTTATTATGCTATACCACTCAAAATTCTTCCTATTCATAAAAACATTGCAATATTGCAAGTATCACTGACTTTTGCTGTATCACAGACCTTTGTGGTATCACAGAGTATCTTTAGTTCTTTTGAGGCACTCATTAAATGATATTTTAATTCTTCACAGTGAAAAATACTGGAACTAAGTATCTGCTAAAGAAGTACCGGGTCTCATGCCTGTAATGTAACATTGCAATTAAAAAGTAGTAGTTGTATTTGTTTGATATTTTTGATTGGGACACCATTTAAGACCTTTATGTAGATCCTTGAGGTTTTTGCCCATTAAAATCACTCAGGTGCAAATCTGCCATTACAGACTTTTCTCAGACTGCAATTTCTCCAATCTGTTGTTCAGGACAAAGACTTGCAGATAATTAACTGCTCATCTTCTTTGGATTCAAACCACAAATATATGATTATTACTAATACTTACACCAGTAAGCAACAACATAAACATATTAACAATTCAACAATTGGGAAATGCCGGATCTGAGGTTTCGTAAAGATAGCTTATGACAGAGCCTGTTTATGTCTGTCAGACCTGTGAAATACCTCAATGTGGCTTCTCCTCTGCAACCCTGACTTCCCTGTGCATGTCCTGTGATATAATCTCATCACAACTGGATCTCACTAGTATCTAAGTAATCAGGCACCTATTATTGGCCCTTTGATACCAATATTTATCCATGATGATTGTCTCTGAGTCAAGCTATGACATCATAAAAAATCCTGCATTAGGAACACCCTTCAGATACCAGCCTTTTGGCTTCCCTTTTATCTGAGGATGTAGTCATGCAGGTAACAGCCAAGCAGTACCAAGAAGAGCATGACCCTGAATAGCACAGTTAAATTTTTCCATTTTTAACTTCTAAAAATTAGTTTCAACTCCAGATTTATTATGATGCTTCTCCATTTCAATGTCCTAAAGCAGAAAAGTATGTTGGCCAGAAACTTACCTGCAATATTTTAATGGTGAACCAGAGAATTCACTTCCATTTGATGTTGGCTCTGAACGGTTTTCAAAGTCAGACACCAGAAATACTGATAAGCTGGCATTAACATAGCCAACCATACACCTAGGGGGGACAAAATGCTGTCAGCAGGACACAGCAAAGTTTTTCCATTAACTGTTGTACCCAGGAGTATGTTATTTGGGTTGCATAAAATCCAAAGTACAATTTTGATGTTCATTAATATTTGAAAGGGATGTTGAGGCAATATTAAAAAAATGCTAAAGTAGGTCAGATGAACAATAAAAGTGAAGCAATGGTAGATTTCTATGGGAGAAGGAATGGTGAAGATTGGGACTGATTACTTTTGAAAAGTCACCTAAATGGTGACACAATAGGGGCAGAGAAAATAATGAGGAGTGTTAGGAAGATAATCAAAATATTCCCACTGTTACACTCTTGATACTGGCACAAAGGGAGACTAAATCAGATGGAGAGACAATACACTTAAAACAGCTTTTTAGAAAAGGTCCAGTTAATTAGAGGAATTCCATTCTAGAAGATCTCAGGGTGACTGAGTTCTGTGAGGGCCAGGCAGAATTTAGAGAACACTGAATAGGAGAAGTTATGTCCCCTGTTGAAGGGCTGTGGGCGTCAATAGAAGGCTCAAGTCTGGTGTTAGTAAAGCTGAGGAGATCTGGCCAAAATGTGTTGTGCTGTTCACACTGCACTGCCCAAAAGCAGGTAAGTGTAGGCACACTACTCAGGTTGGTGCAAGGTATAATGCACAGTAAGGGTTGAGGGATTCAGGTTTTGGTTTGGTTTTTTCTAAATATGAACTTTACAGTCTTTGAGAAATTATATTCAAACACCATCTGGCTTTGTCTCCATACTGATTAGATCTGGAATTTAATTCCAGTATTTTTCTAGTATCATGGTGTGTCATATGGATCTAATACCTATGATGTTTTTTAAAGAAAAGAGTACCTGTCTCTTTTAAACTATTCAATAACAGATGGTCTTCACACCTTAATTTGAAAAACTCACTGCTCCTGTGGATTTTTGAATACCTTCCTACTTTTGTAAAGGTACCTACTAATAGCGTTATTCAGAATGCGGACATAAACAGTTTTAATACACGTTAGCTCCTTCAAAGTATTACTACCTGATGATTTCTCTAGAAATTTGCTCAAAAAAGCAGCAGAAGTGTGAAAGTGTTGTCCTAGAGGTTTGTGAAAAGAAGATAAGAGCCAAACTACTTCCCCTATTCAGAACCAGTTTCAAAGCCACTGAGTCATTTTTGAGTGTTAAGAGAAATATTTCCAAAGGTGTATTTTCATGCACAGTAATCCTGAGAAAATCCTTCCTTATGCTTTCCTTAGCAATGAGAATTGCTTACAGTGCCACAATATCCTGTAAATCTTTATAATGGCATAAGCAGAGGCACATGCTCACGAACAATTGGCACCAGATCACTTTACCCCTGAAGAGATTTTAACTCTTCATAAAAGTAAACAGAACATATTCCCTGGCCCCAGCTAAAATGCCCAACTCCTTGCAGGACAGCAGTTTTCTAATTGGGAGCTGCCACAGCAGATGCCCTTCTTCTGTCATATGACTAAATGTATTGACAGTCAAAAGATGTCAAAAAAGCAGCAACAGATGAATTCACTTTCTGCAGCAGGGAGTAAAAAAAAAAATCTGCCATATGTCCAATAGCAGAATGTAAGCCCTCTCTCACTGTCTACTGTTTAGCCTGGGTTTCTTTGAACAGCAGGGTTCCTTGCTAATGGCACTGCAAAGTGTGTCTGTGTTTTGCTGGTTTCAGTGACCTTCCCGGAGCCCAACAGCTGAGATTTCACAAGTGGCCATGCAGCAACTATCTCATACTTGCTGGTAGTGTGCACATACTAATATAATCTCAGTGTTTAGCAACGCTGAAAGGAAATCCACTTACGCAACAGGGATTCAGATCACAAATGTCTCCTGGAAAATTTAATCTAAGAACCCCAGTTTTAGAAATAAAACAAATTACTTTTTTCTGTAAGTACATCTTGATGCATTAGTTGGAAATTTCTTCCTCATGCTAGACACTACTTTTTTGAGTAATACATGCTGAATTTACATCAGGAAAAAACCCCAGTGCACAAGTTTAAAATGCTCAACAAATTCTTTACTGATTAGTATCAGCATTGCTTCAGAAAAAAAAAGAGGATTATATCAATGTACTACCAGCTGAGAAGTACAGCTTGGGCAGCATTCTGTCACACACACAAAATCTCTGAAATATCTCTGTCATGAATTCACAATATGAATTCAACTCATGCAAGCCATTCTGTGAATATGCAGAGCATCAGTACCTGTGGCCGGTATCTGTTACCTAAACACAAACAATTCATTTGGTTTAGTGGAATCAGAACATACACAAACAATAATACTGCATCTATTCAAGTAGTGAGTTCTTTTTGTGCACATCTGTTCCCCAACCCCCCCCAAAAAAGTCTTACTTTTGTCCTGCTTCTCCTTGGCCAGCACAAGGTCCATATTTGTAAGCATAAACAAGGCGAGGGATGAAATCCGATGTCACCGCTATAACAAATGCATTTGTGATAACAGAAAGGATTCCAATGCCTTCTAGGATCCCATACCAGATGCCTGTTCAACAAGGACAGTATGTTTGCTTCAGGAAAAACAAGAACCAAAGTGCCTGAAATACTGCATGATCTGAAGTAGTTTTCCCAGCTGCATAAAGTTTTTTAATGTAGTTTTTGTCCAAGAGTCACTGAGTAAAAATGAATTTTCTTATTGAACAGTGAGACCTCACCACTGTGAATCACACACCAAAGGGAGGTTAGACCTATCCATTGATTTAATGAGGCATTAAATAGCCCCTTAAAACTTTGCTGAATGAATTTATTTTGAGAAATCAGATCTGAATCAACATGAAAAAAAATTATTTTTCTGTGCTTCTATTACTTACATTATATAACTGGTTTTTTAGAAATTATATCTGCAGTGTATGCCATGTACTGGCTGTTGTCCAGGCTTGTGCCAAAACCCACAGATTCACACTGTTTGCATTCAAAGCTTTAATCAGACACAGACTTTGGGCATGTGGTAGAAAGTTCTAAGAGCACAAAGCCTGAGCTTCCACCATTTCTTGGTGCGGACTATGGATTTTTGCAATGCAGTTGTTAGTGAGGTTTCCTATTTACCCCTCTGAAAACACCAGGGACTCAGCATTGGACAGATAAAACTCTTTGATTTAGAGTTCTTCCTAAAGGTGTTCTGCTTTTGCACACTGCAAGGACAGAAGAGATTTGTAGTCAAAATAAGTTCAGAGATCCTTTGCAATAAATTGTGTCTGGATGACCTCAGAGTTATGTGGGCCGTGTGTTTGGCAATGCAGGTGTGACTCACTGAGAGCAAGCTGTCTGCTGGGATCCTGACCCACCCTGTCTGAGTCTGACCCACCAGGGACCTGGTGGGCATGGCCCTTGACTCAAAGGGGAGCTTGGTTTTGGCCAGGTAAATATAAAACATACAGGTCCCTTACAGGATGGCGGCCGCTTTAACTTGACTTTCATGTTTCATCTGGTCTGTCTGGTTATTATATTCAAGTTGAGCAGCAGCATGTGTTTTGCACAGTATGTCTGCCACAACAAAGCACCTGCAGAGAACACTGATCACTTTACACCTTGGCTATTAAGTCCCCCAGAAAAGCATTAAAATACATGTTCTGATATAGACTATTAATTGCATAAGTAGATTGGCATCAGATCCTTGAAGGTTTTTTTAACAATCAAGTGGTGTATTACTAATTGGGAAGATGACTGAAAATATCTTAATCTGCTCTTGCTTGAAGTGGTCAAAGCTTTGACAAATAACACATATATATAACAAACATCATACCAAGATCTCACCTATATCTTTGGCTCTTGAAGCTAAAGGTCTTCTCCACTGAGTAACAAATTTGTAAGCATCAAGCCGAATTTCAATTATATTGTTTAGTAAGGCCAGAAGTGGTGCCAGTGGAAAAGCTGCCACAAAAATGGTTGTGAATCCAAACTGAAGAACTGGGAAAGAAAAGGAAATAGCACAGTATAATTGTTAGGATCTAATCCCAAGGTCTAAGATAACAAACAGTGTCTGCAAATAAGCAGTATCTATACAGAAAACTTCTTAATATGTCATACTCTATAATGGTCTAGTGGCAGTTGCACAGCAAGTCCTTGTCAAAAGCTAGAAGAAAGAATGAAAAGAGCAAATGCACATCTGACTCTGGAATGGACAGCACCGTCTAAATTTTGTAATTTGGAGCAAGGTTCAGAGGTAGACAAACTGCTTTTAGAAAGGGACATTTTTACTCCAGCATCAACTAGGATCTCTCAAAACTTGCAAAGATTAGCGATTAATACACTCCTTTTAACAGTTGAGATAGGAAGAAGTTTGAAATTCTGTTTAAGTTTCTAGAGGCAGGTCTTCAGATTATCTGATTTCCCATTAATTTGGAAAAAATTCTGTGAGGGAGAAAATAAAAAAGCCAATCATGCTTTTCACATATGCAGTTCAGTCACATAGGGCAAACGTTTGTAGTTTTTTAGTTTTTTTTGAGCAGTTATCCTCCTCTCTCTTTTAGATATAGCAGTGCCTTTTGGGAGTAAGTTACTTTGTAAATGTGAGATAGTAAATGAGGGAAGATTTTAAACATAGTCAATCATGCAGGTCTGTACCATGTACTTCAAAGTAAAAGCACATGACCACTTTCTTTAGAAAATAACAGCAAGGTTCTTCAGAAATGTATGCAGATAAAGAACTGGGCTCTGGTTTGGAAAAACAAATCCAGAATGATAGCTGGGAGGTTAGCAGACCATCAGCAGTGTGCTTAACTACATTGATTTGGTTCTTAAAAACTTGCTCCCATTCCTCACCTGACCTGTGAGAATGAAAAACTTTTTGCAGTCTCCTCAGCTTCACATAGTGATAATTAAAAGAATTCATCAGCCCACATCAACAAAAATGCAACAACATTAAAATCTCATGAAAGAAAGAGAACAAAGGTTAGAGCCATACTCATTTCTAGGTATTCATCAAAGAGTCCATAAGCATTCATAGGCTGCAGATTATAGTCCTTTTCCCACTGTGGGAAGCTTGTTTTTCCCTGTGTGCCATACTCTTGCCGAAGTTTTCTCCTGGTCCACCAGTTTTGAATTAGCCTACATTTTAAATTAAATTAAAGAAACAAAGGAAAGAATATTAATAGCTATTTATCACAAAATTGGAAGACGTTAAGTGGGTACAACATACCTGGAAAAATTAATTTCCCAATGTACAGGAAAAGAGAGCATTAGTAATACATGTGGCAGATGACACAGAAAACAGATACAGCTGATGAGCTGTAATCCCAGCCTAGATTTGTAGAAATGGTAAAAGGATTTGGACATATTTTCATTATTTATTTACTTCTCTTTCTCTGCACAGAATGGCAAATCACTTCAGGCTCTGTTTGTATGGCAGAAGCTGTGTGGACATAGCTGAGCTCAGTAAATAAAGAGTGCTAATGCTGCTTGATTCTTTCCTGTGTGTGTGACCTGGCATCTCTGCCTGACTCTACAGCGTGCAGG
>VWYI01036776.1:0-36899 GCA_013399455.1 Anthoscopus minutus | reverse complement strand
ACAGAGCTCAGAATCTACCTGTAGGCAAGACTACTGGTTTTGCACTGACCTTTACTTCAACAATAGTCAGGAGACATCTGGGAGCTAGAGCACCTACTCACTTAAAATGGACCTTACTGAATTGGCAGTCATTAATTACTTGTAAATTATATTTGTTTATAATATATTGTTTATAAATTGCTATAATTTTATTATATAAATTTCCACTTAATGATCAAATTGCATTATTAAAATAAAATAATTTGTTGAAGAGAACATATCATAAATGTTATCTCCCAACCATATGCTCAGTAATTTTGTAAAAACCTTTGAAAACTGATACCAGGTGAAAGAGAAATTTTCCAATATTAATTTTAAGGTTCACAGACAGACAAGCAAGCCTTTATTCTTTCATGCATGTTCTTTAATAAAACAAAGCTTACAAATCCAACTGAACCATATAGAGCTGTTTTCAAAATAAAATTAGGAAACAAAAAAATCTCAGTATATAAACCTTGTATTGGCAAAGGCAGGTTTTTTATTTTTCTCTTCCCTGATGAGAGACTTGAAATGAAATCAAGGTAGTACTATTGCCCAATTATCCCAGGTCAAAGGAGGAGGATGTAGGAGAGAGTGGAATGCTGATGGCTCAGACAGTCAGGGAGCAGGATGCCCACATGCAAAGTAACCTGGTGCAGAGGGAGAGCACATGCTGGAGGACAAGCTGGGTGTTGAGTAAGATAGGAGGCAAACCCTGTGAGGCAGTGTACAGTTTCTTTGTCTTTACTCAGATGAACTCAGCCGTGATAACTCCCCTATCATGGCCCCAAAATAGGCAATAATTGACTCAACTGCACTGATGTAGAAGTCAGCTGTAATGTATGAGAAGGTGTCAGACGCCTGAAACGTCTCATCATCCAGTATTGCATCATCCAGTGTAAAACTCCACTCCAGGGGTACCTGGTGGTACCTGGGTGTTTTCACCTAGCCTAAGCACAACAAAAAAACAGTGGACTTTGTGTTTCAAGGACCTCTTCCATCATCCCAATGAATCAAGGGCATCACTTCAGCCAATGGACAACTAATTTGTAACAATAAAGTTTTGTTGCAAGATCTGTGGATGATGATATGTTTTTACTCCTTTTGTTTCTTTGTTCCTTCTTTCTTGCAATATTTTCATGCTTTCAGTATTACTAAAGTACTACTTCAGTAATACTAAAGATTACTGAATCTTTATACTTCAGTATTACTAAAGATACTACTTCAGTATTACTAAAGATAATAGTAAACAAAATGGCTACATACTTGCTTCCTATTGCAGCCATATAGCCCTAAAATAAACTCTACATAAATATATTTACAAACACCCATCAATTTTGTTTCGCTCTAACCCATCCCAGGGGATCTGTTAACAAGGATCCTTGCCTTCTGGGGCAGGTCATAATGCCTGGTCTTCAGAGACCTCTGAAATACTGTCCCAGTAGGACAACAAACCATGTCTTCTAACTCATCACAATAGTGCACAACAAAATAGCAAAATCACAATTATGATGGTTTAATAGAAACCAAGAATCTCCTTTTTAAAAGCCTGTAAGGGATGCCACTAAGAATAATCTAATGCAAGAAAAAAATGTTCTGTGATACACAAGATGTATCAGAACTTAACCACCAGCCTCAAAATCCATGAAGATATAAAATACTTATATTTCCTTGAAACAAAATATTGATTCAGTACAGAAAAAGACCAAGGTTTTCATTTAGGTTTTGGTAATGTGAATAACAGAAAATCCAGCAGTATTTGTGATCAGGCTGCTATTCTATGTTTCCATCTGAAATGTACTATATTTAATACTAAAGTGCCTCCCAGTCTCCATGCCAACGCTTTTCTGCTTTTGCATCCTTTGATACTTGTTATTCTACCATGACCTCCACAGTCAGTCCAGCTTAATTATGCTTCTGTCCCTCTATGCCTTCTTTCATCAAGATATTTATCTCCTTCTGAAACTATGCATCACATCTTTTTCCCTTCCTCCATTTGTCTGCAAATAATAGCTCCAATTAAAGTGAAAATTCATACTACTCAAAAAAAAAATAATAATAATAAAGAAGGTGTGCAGATGTGTTTGATAGCTCCTAAGGTAACCAAGCAAACTTAGAGGCCTTTCCTTTGTCTCCTTATCAACACATTACCCTCTGCAGCTACTATTTTATTTCAGGATGGCAGAAAGGATTTGCAACAAAACAGTTTCTTTTTGTTTTTTGGACTACTAGTTGTGTTATTTGAAATCATGTGAAATCACAAGAGTTATGCTGGTTTATTCTAACTGATGGTCTGGCTCTAAAATGCAGCATGGATGTTTTTGCTTCTTCAGACAGAGATGCATGACAAATCAAATCATATACTCCAGTATTTGCTGCACCCAGTGCAATGAAGAATATCTTTACAGAGATTATATCTTCTAGTATAAGGAATTCTTCATTCACTGAAGAATTGGAAAGAAAAATATACACTAAGACCTTGCATTTTATGAGTTTTAGAATGAATTGATGGCAAGAACTAGAACACAAAGCTCAGTAATCATGCAAGCTGAACTTACTAGACTTTGGTTGGGGAAAAAAATAAATTATGTGAGGCACTTAAGCTTGTAGACAATATCCCTTGACTGGTTTATAGATGGGGATTGTATGCATCATTCTCTAGTAAATCTAACCACTGCAGGCTAGATATGCAGAAATAATTTTCTTTCTATTAGCTCATGAAGTCAACAATGTGTGCCAGTAAAGTGAACTTCTAGGCAACTCATCTGTGAACTCTCTACTAATAAATATATAATATGAGCTTTTTACGAACATTGTTATCTTGGAAACAAAAATCTGGCTTTTACCATTTTAAATTTTATGCTTTTCTGCAGAAATCTTTCTAATGTTAAAAAGAAATTCAGATACTTTTTCTAATGCTGGAAAGCCATAATTCAAATATTCTAAGAATCGTGTAATCTATTCTCTGCAAGAAACAAGTTCCTCTATGAAAGCAAACCTTTTCTTTCACATGTCCACTGCCCAGTCAGGCTGTTGTCAAAAAGTTGGAATGACAGAAATTTGAAGTTCTTGAAAAGTTTTTCCTCTTCCTCATTTTCTTTAATTCCTACTAAATTCTCTTCCAATATTCTGTGAATTTCTAAATCTGACCCTTTCCAGGCTGGCATTGAGAGATATTCAAAGGCTTCAGCACTGAAGATATATGTATTTACTCTTGCTGTGAGAAAAATAATCATGGCTAAAAAGGCAGGTCTACTATTCATTATTGTCCAAGTGAACAATTCTTGTGTTTTTTGCCAAGGAGAAAAAATTTTGCAACAGGTACTGCATATTAGCAGCAGAAACATATGCAAGCTGTTCCAGATTACCTTCCCTAGTCACTTCAAGCACAGCCAGTCAGTTCTCAAATATGAAACTTCTTCACCAGAATGTCAGACTAACTTCAAATAGCTTTGGTAATATCTTCTTTGTATTGTTATTTCTCCATAGAGAGTCAAACAAAACAATTATTTTTAGAAAACACTCAGAAGAAAATAAATTTGAGGTAGCTATCCTCTATAATTTTTGACTCCTAATCCCTTTAAGGTGTTATTACAGGTCAAAGGAGTTGTGTTGCACATTGACCCATTCCTTTTAATTTTTGTTTTTGTCAAGGTACCATAATGGATGCCAAGAATATCTGGTTTTGGGTAGCCATCTGACCACACACAGCACACACGTCCATGATTCACCGTCTATTGCATCACGCATTCATAGGCATTAGCTGGAAATTGCAGAATTTACCCTACTTAAACTTTCAAATTATTAACCTATTCTGTACTACCTTTACATTATGACAGTTGCAGAGAGAAATTGCAGCATTCCCTTTCCCCTTTTTCCATCAACACTGTCAGGTGACTCAGAGGCTAAATGAGCTAATGAAATTACTAATTACATTTAAAGGCATTCATTTTTTAATTCAAATGCTGTGAAACATAGCAATGTTTCTTGACTAAAGATTGATGAAGAATTAACTGAATTTCTAAGTGAAAAGCAGACTGCAGCTTCCAACTTTCAGGACTCTTGGGGCAGATGCTCAGCTCAAAGCCAGCCAGTTCTGAAGATAATCTCCAAGCAGCCTCACAAGGCTGTGCTTCTCCTGCTGTCAGTGGACTGGGAGCAGCTGCTTCAGTTCCTGGTCAGAAAGTCATCCCCTGTGCAGGAATGGCAGAAGTAATTATATATCCGAATAACAGACACTTTTCCCTTCAAACCTCTCCTAGTCACCAGCTGTAATTCCCCTTGTAGCTCTAAATAACTTTAGCATATCTGATAGAACAAATATGTTCCACCAGAACTACCCAACAGGTCTCTAGCTCCAGGAAGTTGAACAGGAGCTGAGGGTTCTTTGGATGCAATTCCCTGAAGCCAGCAGCACTATCAAAGCAGCCTATGCAGAAGTATGTAGGGCGTATGAGGCGCTTAATAGGATTGCAGCTCCTGTTTAGAGGATAGTGAGGGAAAATTACTTGAAAAGAGTAATTGGAATAGTCCGTTCTGCCACGAGGATTATTGTTGGGGGAATGCTATGTTTGTTCAGTCAGCTAGGACTATCAAGTGGCTATGAGCAGTAGGAGGGGTTGGAGGCCTTGTGTGAGTAGGCGGATTCAGCTGTGGATATGTTCATAGCTGGTGGTGTTGGCTAAGCAGAATAATATAGAAGAGGTTAAACCATGTGAGATTATTAGGATTATTGCACCTGAGAATGCTCACTGGGTTTGAATTATGGTTGCAACTACAACGAGGCCTATGCAGCTGACAGAGGAGTAGGCAGTTCGTGATTTTAGGTCGGTTTGTCGTAGGCAGACAGTGCTAGTTATTAGCACTCCTCACAGTGCTGAGGTGATAAAGTAGTAGTTATTTAGGGAGGGTAGGTTATTTAATGAGGGGTTCACCAGAACAGGGATTTGTATAATGCTGTATCCTCTGAGTTTTAGGAGTAGGACAGCAAGCTGCGCGGAGCCAGCGACCGGCACTTCTTCTACGTGGGCTTTGGGTAGTCGTAGGTGTAGGCCATGCAGGGGGCTTCAACTATAAAGGCTGGGAGGAGAGCTGGGCTGGTAGGAGGGCTGGCATGGATGCTAGGCCTGCTCAGGAGGTGGCTGCTGTAGGGTGTGAGAGTTTAGGTGCTGGGAAGTACAGTGTGCTGATTTGATTAGTGAAAGATAGTGATTAGTAGAGGGAATGAGCTGGCGAGGGTGCTGCCTTAGGCAACCTCTCACCATTTCCCCAGGAAGCACAAGGGAATGCATGCATGCAGTTCCAGAAGTTGATTCTTATACTGAAAACCGTTTTGTTTTCTTGGTTTACCTTATTCAATTTGAATAGCCAGCCCAAAGGCATGATGAGCACAGTTTGTGCATGATCACCTTGCTTCAGAAATACCTTAAACTAATCAATGATGCTTCTCTCAAAAAAGCAATGGATTTTTTTCTCATCTGTTTGCTTGAGTTATTTTTTTTTTCTGGAAAAGCCTGGCACATTTTTAGGTGGAGTAGCAGAAAAAAATATGGCTGTATTACATCTCCAGAAGCATTCCTACTTTTCTCTCAAGTAGAAAGTAATGTATAAATAAAGTAGAAAGTAATGTAAAAATACATGCAAAATCATTTTGGTTTTTGGTAATGAGCTGAGGGCCCCTGGAATTCTCTGGTTAAGTGCTATTTATTTTATTGTGAGAATACAAAAGACCATTACAAATAACTATTTTAATAGAGCTGGAGGTGATGGAGGTTGGTATATCTCTCATTTTCCACTCTTAATATTTTAGTTATCTCCATCTTTTACTCCATGACTTATTTTCAATTCTTGTTCTTCAATTAATTTTAGTAAGGATGATTTTTACAATCAGAAATAAATGTGGCTTTTATTATATAACTTTTCGCAATTCCTTAAACATTTTGTGCTCCTTTGATTCAGAATCTCCTGAAGTTTATTCTTGGAAAACAGAAAATTCTTAATCTGCAAAATTACTGCAGATCTCCATTGAGTAACATATCCCTAGAAGTAAAAGGCATTCTTAAATGAGTTCATTTGGGTCTTTTTGTAAACCTTGGCCAGTAGAGATTATAAGATTCTAAACAGGAGTAATTAAACTAAAATTTTCATATTCTCCTCATCAATGAATCTAATTTCATACAGTATGTGTTGTGCATGTTTACAAAGAATTTTGAAACTGTTACGGAAGACAGTGAAAAAGAGACAGTATTAGACTGCATTTTATTTAGCAAAATAATTCAAAAGACATTTATTATCATTTATTTTACCCCCATAAGTTTTGCAAGTGGGAGAATGGACATAAACATTCATTTTTTTTCACAAAGATATCTGGTGCTCCAGGTGGAGCTTAACTATTGTACAATAGTCTTACTTAGGCACACAAAAATCAGTCTTGTGGACTACCAAAGAGCTGAACTAAGAGCAGCAATTTTTTCCTTACTTTTCACCTTCACCTATGGGCTAAAATATGACTTGAAAGTGTTCTTAAAAATGTCAGGTGGTATATGAATAATTCTGCATTAGGAAGAGTAGCATTGAGTACCCTTGGGATCAAGAATTCTTGGTGTCAAGTATGTCCTATATATTCATATTTCCTTACCTGGCAAGAAGGAAGGGTAAGAACACAACACAAAAAATGTAGGTATGAAGTTCCCTGGTACTGCTGATGAGGGCAGAACATGGGTGTTCTGTTAGTCTTCTCCACTGCAACACATAAAATGTCAGGAGAAGATTACAGAAAAGGCAAGGCAGAGATATTCTGCTTTATATCACAACAGCATCCTGGATTTGACATCAGGGTATTGTAGAGGATAGAACACCCACCCACACTGGAGGATGGAACTCAGACATTGGTTCTGAGTGTTACTTGTATAGATCCAGTACAGATGATTGCATTACTTGTGCACTTGTTACTTCAATTTTGTGCATGGAAAAAAGGTTTAGCTGCTCTAGCCAGGGAAAGATTTCTGTGACCAAAGGGTGTGACTGGATTTTCATTGATAACTCTATCTCCCATTCATAGTTTGCATTAATCATAGTTTGCATAAAATAATTCTTTCCATCAGACAATATTTTTCCTACCCAGATGGCAGAACTAATTCAGGCTGCACAGCTTCAAGAAAGCAGATGGAAAAAGAGGCTCTTAAACCTCTGGAATTATCTCAGATATACTGACACACCCAGCTAAAAAAAAAGATAAATCTCAAAACCAAAATAATAATAATAAAAAAACTAACCAAACAAATGGAAAAACAAAACAAAACAAAACAAACAAAAAAAAACCAAAAAAAACCCCATCACAACCCACCAAAACAACAAAACCCCAAAAGTCAACCAGCCAACCAACCAATCAACCAAAATCCCTGAAAGGTTGTCTGACAATGACCACAGAGGGTCTGAGAGAACTGAATTTAGCCAAGGAATGTAACATCATCCCAAAGTTTAAAATAAAATAATAAAAATGTAAAGCCCATACTTCCCTGTGTTGAAAAAGTAGTCATGTTTTGATAGATTTGAAATGTTCAGGAAATGAGAAAGAATAATGTACTTAAGCTGGTATAGAAGATAGTTTACTCACAGAGTACAAAGCACCTTGCAAACATAAGCAGTTCTGGGGTTTTTGGCTGATTTTCTAAACTCCTAATTTACTAAAATGTTGGGTGAGAACATTTTGATTATTGTTAAATCTTAATAAAAGTCAGAATGCTCTGCCTGGCACTCTGCCACCCCTTTCATCTGGTCTAGTGGCTACCCGTTAGGCAGGCTGTCGGAGAGACTATGCCCCCCAGCTCTTTGCCCCTCAGCACCCCAGGAACACTGTGCCGAAAAGGACCCCCAAATCCTAGGGTTTCTACCTGGCAGGCGATTAGAGATGACCCAAGAAGCCCCAGAAACACTCTCAGTCATTCACAATGAAATGTCACTCTGACCTTCTCTAAGCAAAATGTCAGAATTTTCATTACATGGAAAATTTCAAAATGTCATTTTTGTTGCAGTTCTGAATGGTACTATTTTTAATTTCCACAGGACAGGAATTATGGTGTCTGCTTAACTCTTGTCAGTACACATTTGCCTTTCTGCAGCACTCTAGGCTTGATAAAATTTTGTCTAATATTTTGAAAAATTTTTTAAATCAAAAAGAGAGTGGATCAGAAGTCAAGCGTACAGTTCCCAGGTCCACCCATATTTGTGTTCAGAATTTTCCAAAACTTTCCTACCATTGCCTGAGACCATCATAACTTTGTTAGCACAGCTGACTTGTTCCTGAGGAAGCAAATTCTAGTAGCAGTTCAAAATAATTCCAGCAGAAATTTCAGGATACTAAGAAAGTAAAATAGCACCCATTTCCTCTACTTATGATTAGAAAATACATTGCAACCATGTCACTGTTCTAGTGTGTAACCAAAAACACTGTGCTCGAACTGTGTTAAAAACTACCTGGTTAACTGAGTAAATTAACATCAGAATGGTCATTTCTGAGATGCAAAGTTAGTTAACTGGCAGATTCAAGGGCTGAAAGCAAGCTGATGAGAAGGCATGGACTATTTGACCTCTCTGGCCATATACACACTATCTACTTGATGCAGTCTTGTCTTGGGAGATAAAGCATCTTAGACACCAGATCTGATACAAAAGACAAGGACTGCTTAGTGCCTGAAGAATATTAATTCTTGAAAAGACTGCCACATTATCATTTGTTGGCATATCTCCAGCAGAACTCAGCTATTTTAGCATTCACAGCTCCTCCAGTTAATATTTTTGACATCCATCCTGAACAGATGTTATTCCCGAGGTTATCTGTAGTTCTGTCTTCTCTGCTGATGGACTGGGGTGGTTTGGAAGGGTGAGCTGTTTCAGGCAGGAGGAACTCTTGTTTTAGTTTATTCAGGCTTTAATCAGATTACTCCTCATCATCTTCTTTCTGCATTACCTTTCTAGCTGCTGCTGGCTTATATTTTTTTTTAAAAATATAAAAGGGTCATGATGACCAACACTTTGCCCATTTTTTTCCCTCTAAATTTCCAGTCTTATAAAATATTATGGTGCTTTGCTATTTCTTTTCTATCTTTCTCTGTTTAAGCTGCTCCCACTCATCCCCTCCAGTATCATCACTGGTATAGAGATAATAGGCAAGGGAGGGACCACATACTGTTCAAAATAGCTTTGGATGAGGTCACATTCATGCAATAGAAGCAATAGATAAAGAGGAATTGACAAGGAAGGGATGTGGAAGATTGCTGGGGAAAGAAAAAAAACACTAGAATGAGACTAAGATGACAAGGAAGTATTTTGTCGCTGCTCTGATATTTATCTTCTAAAGCAGAATAAGAGAAAAACCAGTATTTTTGAACAGTAACTAACAATAATATCAATCAATAACTTCTAAACCACAGGGAGACACAGAAAACAGTTTTGCAAAAATGTAATTGTACAGTTATGAACCAAATTTGCACCTATCAATCATACTAAGACATGAGTAAATAACCAAATAACTAAAAATGCTTCTGAATGAAAATCATTTGCACGTTCACCTGCAGCAGGTATTTGACCCACTGCAAAAGTACTGTGTGCCTTTTTTGCAGATTTGTTTTATGCTTTCCTTTAAAATAAAGATGTAAGAAATGTGTGTTTACAGAAAATGAGGTTCAGCACTAACACTACAGTTTGAATGGACTTTCAAAGAACAAAGCATCAATTTTTACTGTAACCTGTCAAATATGTATTACTGAGGTATATATATTTCTCACCCTTTCTTTCTGTGCTAAGAATTCAATCAACAATGAGAAAAAACTAGCAGGATCTCTCTGCCTAATCCCCCGTTTTCTATCTCCAAACAGTTTCATAGGAAGCACCAGAATTTACTGTCATTTCTAGCCTTTTGGTACCACAAAAATAATGACTATTCCCCTGTTAATTTTTTATGAGGTTTCTAAGACTTGAAAATCCCTAGCAACCTTGTTTTGGCATGTGTGCTTTACAGGTTTCCAGTAACCAAACACTTTCTGACTGAGATTTCCCAGTATAGAGGATGCTCATGCTGTTCAGCAAATTTCCGTATTTTGTTTATCCACCCCTAGAAGAAAAATATATTTTGATTACCTAGCATTAGAGCCAATGTCTGCTGGGTTCAGATGGCACTCAGACAGCCTTATCTCAGAATTTGCCTTTTCCTCACAAGGTATAGGTCAGCATTTTATTTGCTGACAAATTTAACTTATATCTCACATGTATTTTGTATAAAGGAAATGATTACTGTAGGTTCATATTAAAGGCAATTACACCTTTAATTTCTCATATGCAGATCATATATATAGCTGGGACACTTAAATGATAAATTAAAGAGTCTTCAATTAATGAACATGAAGTTAGGAAAAAAATAAAAATCTAAATTTGTAAAATGTGTGACCGTGTCTGAGCTATGTTCCCATTTTCATTCTTGCAAGAGAAATATTGACTTATATGACAATCTAAAACACCCAGTAGAAGACTTTCAGGGATCCTGTTCCTTAATTCTGAGTATTCACTGCATTCCTAGCTGTCAGGATATGCATGTATACACGAAACACTACATAAACGTTACACTGACTCTCATGCATTCCAAATTAACAAATAAACAATGGGAAGTAATTTTCATTAATTATGTATTACGAAATAAACAGATCTTTAAAAGTGTCGGCAGAGCCAGTAAATAAAGCTACTATTACAAAACCATAAATATGCTTAGCCTATGATTAATCTTGGAACCAAGTGCAAAAATTGACCGCTCAAAATGCATGTTAAAACTAACCAGAAAAAGAAAGAAAGAAAAATTCTGTGATTCAGGTAACTCTTTTTCCCCCTCTGTGCTGGAAATACTATAAATACAAAGTGGATTTTTCCTTTGTATTTGATCTCTAAACTGGATTTTACTTTTCTTTCTCTCTTTCTCATTGTCTGTGTAATATATATTTTTTTTCAAACAAGTTCAATGAGAATATATACAACATTTTCTTAAACAGAAGTGACCAATCCTGCTGTTTCAAATCCAGATGTTGCCTTACACGTAATACTCTCTGCTGTACTAGAAGCCCAGTAGACTCAGACACTAGTGTCAGAAGTTCAATTATACAAATATTTTGTATTTTTAATTGTCTGCTCCTGTTTTCACTTTTACTTTATGAGCTGCGGTATTGTTTTTGCTACTTGCCTGTATTTCACAGACAACAGCATTCAACAGCTCTTTTAACACCTGCAGCTTTACCAAGCTGAATTAAGATATACCAGGCAATGTCTGTGATGTGATGTCTAATCCATTAATATACATGCTTCTATAAGCCCTAATTGTTTTTGATCAGAAACATATTCTTTTTTATTGCCCACACTGCCAGCAGTGCAACTCTGTGGGAGGGGGTGCCTGCAGCAGCTCAGCTCCCTGCGGTGTGAGAGGGGGGAAGCTCTACCTGTCCCTGGCTTTACCCTGCATATGAAGGGTTCACAGTAAAATAGTCCTGACACTAACCTCTCCGAGACCCAGCAGCTGAGACAGCCTTAGCAATGCATTAACACAGCAACGTGCCCCATAAACTGTGCCCCCAGCTGCAGGCTGGGGTGGGGACCTGCAGCAAGAGTGAGAGAGGAAGGGAGAAGGAGAAAGAGAGAAAGGAAAAGAGGAGGAAAAAATTGGAAAAGGAAATTATTTTCAGCTAGGGTGGCATTGACATATCCTTTAACCACTTTTCTGAATTTACCTTGTAGTTGCACAGCAATGTGTCCTGAGCTAAGGGTCAGATTATGTCTTGCCATGCTTGTGCTGGTTCTCTGTTAAGTCCTACCGAACCACACCATATTGCTTTAGCAAAACCAAACATGCTCAAAACAACTCCAGAGAAAGTAAAGTTTATTTGCCTTAATTACGTGTGGCTAGCAGCCTGCTGAGCAAAGAGAGAGAGCAGCAACTGGAAATCCACCAACCCACGCACAGTGTCATAGCATTTTATGATCTAGTACATAAGATACTATGCTTCTAGTGCAATCCAAATTTACAGGTGGTCTACCTGTAATAAATTCATTAAGACAGATTTACTTCACTGGTGATTCTGCCTTTGGGACTCTTTGGGTGACAACTAATCAGAAACTAAATCTGCACTAATCAGAAACAGTTTAAAATATGGAAACTCAGTGTCATCTTTCATTCAGCTGAGCATGTGTACTATTTGCCATGCAGCAGTGTTTAACATGGGATTGTTGCTAAAGTGCCCAAAAACACAGCTCAGCGGTAGACTGCCTGTCACAGCTGTATCACTGAACTCCAACCCATCCAGAAGTTCCAGCTGCTTGAATAGTGACACAAGATGTTACTAGGATTCAAAAAGTTAATATTTCAATAGTTTGTAAAAGTTGACATTTAAATGGTTTATAAAAATATCAAGAGCTACTGCAATAAACATCAAGGGAAAGAGTGCTGGGTGGAGAAAAAGCCTTGGGTTTCAGGACAGAAGCTTAACGCTTCTTTGGCCTGAGAAGTCATTTTAGTCCCTGCTGCTGTTTGTACCCTGATACAGCTGATTCTAGTTTCTGGCTGGTCCAGTATCTCTTCCATAACAAAGGATCTTCTGACCCACTCTGGTGATGCCAAAACCACTCCTTCTTTGTGATAAAAACATTTACATGAATAACAAGTAGCTGAATAGCTGCAGTGCTTTTTATCAAGAGGTATGGCACCCATTAAGTCTTCAAACAGGATGGGAATGGAGCTCTATCATTATGTGTTGCAACTCACTCATTCACTCTAAGAGCACAGCTGAATTATTTGTATGCATTATCTTTCATTGTCTGATCGGTTGTCTGGGGGGTGGGCAAAAACCCATGCCTTATGCTAGAGGCTAATCAGCAATCCTAATTAATAAATAAAAAAAAAACCAGCTAAAATTAAAATTTCATTGAAGAGCCTATAGTCATAAAAATGAACAACATTTAATCTAAATATATATATATTATTATGTGCAAATATTACGTGAAGTTATAAACAAGCAAATATGAGTGGTATTGTAGCAACGATAGCCTAAATAGCAAACAGCATAGGTTGTGGAGGAATTTGGCCAAATTATTTGCTGCAGTTAGAAACAATATGCAGTTTTTAAGGCTTGAGCTTTCTCAATCAGATTTGATAAGAATCAGTAAAATTCATGTTGGGTAGATGTTAGAAATAATTAGTATTAATTTAGACTAGTGTTTATAACAATGGTTAATCAGCTTGAAAGAAAACTAGTTAGCCCTCCCAGCATAAAAAATATGTTAGCAAGGGAAAAAGTTCACTGTATGTGTAAGAGTCTGTAAAGTCAAGGTTTTATTTACTCACATAGTTAATTTCCATTTGAGTTTGACATTTCATGCTTCAAAGCTTAGGTCTTTTGAAGATACTTTACATGTCTTAAATGAGGCTCAGAACAGAGCAATCAGTTCTGGATGAGTGGTATGAAACATTTTAAAGAAGTTTTTTCACTTATAACTGGTTGTCTCTGTGCTTATTACCTATCTGTGTTTCATATATTCACTCAAATGCCTACTGATTTTTCAGTTTCAATCACTTAAAGTGAATGAAATATTTGTGCACAGGTGATGTATGTTCCTGTATAGACTCCATGGTTATCAATTAAGGTTCGGAGAGAAAAATTGAATTGACTTATAGAGCAAGCCAATAATCCAGGAAGACTGAATTCACAGTCTAGGTTGTAAGACATTATTTTACTAGAAACCACAACTCTGCAGACAAAGTAAGAGTGCAGTGGCAGAAAGGTTGGCCTGGAAGTGGTCTGTCATTGTTTGTCCTTCACCCCTAGTCCCTGAACTAATGAGAAAAATTAAAGAGTCAAAAAGTGTGCTTTTTAATATATGTATAGTAAGGATGGGGAGAATTCAGCTGGTTGGGACAGAAGAAGAAAGGAACACAACAGATAAGGAAAAAAATTATTAAAAAAGATGACATTCAAAGAGAACATATAACAGGAAGATCACAGGAAAGGAAAAGCAAAGTGGGAGGAAGAGAAAGGGTGTTATTATTTGGAAGAGCTATGCAGAATTGGTGGGCTGAGTAAAATGTTTAACATAACGGAGTGAAGAGGAACATGACAGTAAAGAGAATATGACTGAAACCAAAACGTAAGGTCATATGTAGAAACAAAACATAGAGGAAAAAAGCAAAGAGTTAGGAAGAAAAGAATTAGAAAAGAATGAAGAGGGTTTTTTACAAAAACACTGCAAATGTCCATGAACAATGAATGAAAATGAGTTTTGATGATGGGATGTATATAGAGGAAAAGTATGTGATGGCACGAGAAGTGAAAGACAGAGAATATACATAAAAATATGAAATAAATATTTTTTTATTTTATGTTTTATAAACAAGCATGAGATCGGCTTGTTTAACTTTAGTGGGAAAGAAAGGTAGATTAAATTTAAAAATTAGAAAAACCCCAAGTCTTCTATTTGGCTGTATTAAATATGATAGTAAATAATTGCACGAGTATCCCATAATCTGTAGCTTTAACTTTACCTGAGCAAGCTCTGTAAAAGGCTTCGGGACCTAAAAACCCAGTATCTTACAATCGCAATCGCAAAGATTCTTTCTACAGCGAGGCTGGTTTTGTTGCATCTTCCACGTCCTGGAATTCATCAATTCCAAGAGAGAAAGATACACTGCACCTCCCCATTACTGGCAGGCAGCGCCGGCATCTCAGACCGCGTTCGGCTGCTTCTCGCAGCGGAGGCGGGGACCCTGGGGACGATGCTCCGCGCTCGCTCCGCTCCGCCGCGTCCCCGGTCCTGCAGTGACATCCAGCGTCCCGGCCCGGCACAGCCGCGCTGCCCGCAGCCCCTGCCCCTCCTCGCTGCCGCTCCCACCGAGCTCCGCCGTCACACACAGCGTGCATCATTCTTCTCCTTGGAATTAAGGTACAACAGGGTGCCAGAGATGCAAAACTTTGGGCAAAACTTTGTATAAATATGAGGGAACTGTTGAAAATGGCGTAGGCGATGCGCCAGAGGTAAAGAGGAAGAAAAAAGATAAATTCCTTTGATCAAAAAAAAAGGGCAAAATTCGTGGACTGTAAATTCATAAGAAAAAGACCTACCTTTCCCATTTTTATATTTTTCTTTTAAGGATTTGGAATACGTGGAACTGATTGTAGTGAAAATTGAGGAATTCTTTCTTTCTTTTCTCTTTTCTTTTCTTTTCTTTTCTTTTTCTTTCTTTCTTTCTTTCTTTCTTTCTTTCTTTCTTTCTTTCTTTCTTTCTTTCTTTCTTTCTTTCTTTCTTTCTTTCTCTCTCTCTCTCTCTCTCTCTCGTTCTTTCTTTCATGATTCTGCATAAAATCATGGAATCATACATCTGTGTTGGAAGGGACGTTAAAGAGCATCACACCACAGGCAAGGAATAAAATCATAAAATCATCAGGAGAGAGAGAATTGAAGAAATAGCCTTATGAAAGTCCCTTACAAAAATATATCATTTCTTGCTTTTATTTTTTTTTCCAATTTATTTCAAAAATTCCTTTTTTTGCAGTGCTCATGTGGTGAATGTGCTATATAAATACAAAATGCTCTGGTCAGAATAGACAAAGTTCAGGCAGATCACTGGAGTGCTCAAACCCCCTTTCTTCTTGCTACAGGATCACAAAGACCTCTATTACAGGCTTCCAAAAATAGGCCTGTAAAAACCTAGAAGAAAGTTTGTGACAAACAAGCTCTTAGAATAATCAGATTGTATAGGAGGAAAAGAAAACTTCTATGAAACAAGACAGCTTTCCAGCCTCCCACTCTTCCTACAGAAAATGCTAGCCTTCTAAAGCTGCTTGCAAAAATAACAATTTCTGGAGGTGTGGTTGTAATTTTAAAATTCTATGGTTCCTATGAGAAATTTGAATATTTCTCTGGTAATCTGTACTGCATAGCCCAGTAATTTTGATTATAAGGCACTCTTACTATTTTTCCCCTTTTTATGCAGTGTTGCATCTGTGTGCATCTAGTGGATATGTGAGGAATGAAAGAAGCCTGTAAGAGAGAAGCTGACTTTCAGCTAGAATTTCCATGGATTTAGGCTGATGTGGTACCTTAAAGAAGGCCTAAATAATCTGCCACAATTCACAAACTCTTAGTTTTTTAAGATGACGGCTACCCAGCTCTTCTGTGATTAGCAGACGCGATTTGCAAGGGCTCTATTCACTCAAAACAATCTGCAACCTTTGATGTCAAAGAAGCTGTGGAGTGCCTGACTGCAAGCTGCAGAGGGTCACAGATCTCTGCTCTGCACACAGCCTTATCTATTCATCAGAAATTCATCCAGGCCATGGAAACTTTTTCATTTTCACTGCACAGGCCTCAGAAAGCCAAATGGCATGGGAAATTTAATGTAAGTCAGTCTCACGTTCCCTGACCATGAATGTGAAAAAATTAATCCTCTGCAGCTAAATACTTTTGTAGTCATTTGGTATAAAAGGCAATGGTCTGTCACTTATATCCTACGCTAAACTAGTAATGAAATCTTGAAAGAGGAGGCAGGGGGGTGGAGGAGGCAGGAGTTTCACTGCCACAGTGAAGCCAAAATTAGGCCATTGCTTTACTACTCCGAAGCAATTTGGGAGTTAGCATAATTGAATGCACAGTGTTATTCCCAGTAGCACAGGATACAAGCAGACCTTGAGAAGTCAGGTGTGATGGCAGATGTTTTCAGTGACATCCACAGAGCTTTTGCCCTTGCTTCTTTCTAAGCATTTACACCACTGACTGGAGTTCTGAAGCAATATTTAACTTTTGGGTTCTTTTCATCCAGTCTCATGCCCCAAACTTTGTCATAATAACATTCAAAGAAAGTGAAGCCTTTAGCGTCTCCATCAGACACACACAACCAACACTTGATTATGATGCCTATTCTTGCTTTACAAGCTCCTTGGAGAAGGCAGCTCAGAAGGTCAAATTATAGAACCAGAGTGGTTTGAGTTGGAAGAGACCTTAGAGTTCATCTTGTTCCAACGTGCCTACCAAGAGCTGGGACATGTTTCACAAGACCAGGCTGCCCAAAACCCCACCCAGCCTGCCCTTGAATACTTCCAGGGATGGGACATCCACAGCTTCTCTGGGCAACCTGTACCACCCTCACAGTGAAGAACTTCTCCCGAATACCTGACCTAATCTTGCTGTTAGTCAGTTTGAAACAATCATTCTTGTACTCTCAACATATTCCCTATTCAGAATTCCCTCTCCAGCTCTCTTAGAGCCCCTTTAGGTACTGACAGGGGCTCTAAGATCTCCTTGAAGCCTTCTTTTTTCCAGGCTGAAAAACCCTCTCAGTCTGACTCCATAGCAAAGTACCCCAGCCCCCTAAGAATTTTCATGGTGTCCTCTGACCTCCCTCCAGAGAAAAGAAATGGGTGACAATTGCAAGTGTTACAGTGGCCTTCCAGTCACAAATATAGACAGTAAATACAATAACAATATGAGAAAAATTTTAATCCATCAGTGGTAGGAAATAGAAGCATATGAGCAGTGATGAGACTCTGTGACTGTTGCTTCATAAAACACACAAATTATGACTGTCCTTAGCATTCATGACACAAATTATGTCTATAAATGGTCATCAACTTCAGAAGGAATGGGATCTTGTAAATACTATGCACATAATAATCTAGAGAATAAATATACTGAGATGTACTTTATGAAAAATAATAAATAATGTTCATCCTTTTAATTTAAAAAAGAGCAAAAGTTTGTTGCTGCCATGAAATATGGGAGGTTAGCTTCTGATGAAAAATCTAAATATTTTTAAAAATTCACAACGATCAGAAACATTTATCAAAAGAGTTCATGTTTCTGATAAATATTTAAGTGTTCAAGGCAGAACCACCAAGAACAGTAAATACTTTATAGCTGGCACTTTGTCAAAACTATAAGTGGTTATGCCTTTGAATTTTACATCATCACTAAATTTACAGTCATTTTATAAGTGGCACAAGACAAGAATTACTTCTTTCTAAATCTAAACCAAGTAATAAATCTAACATCAGGATTCCTCTTATTGTCCCTTATCATCTGATGACAATGCCTTTTACCTTCATTGTCTTGACAGAAATATGATATGTAAAATCATAATGTCACATCACTCACTATGATTTAGCACGAGCCAGCCCATACCATTTTAATCAATCAACATTGTCGCTTTTTAGTGTAATGATTTTCTGGTGGATTCCTTGTGTTTAATATGATATATATGTCTTATCAGCAGTTGATTTACTATTTCATTTTGGAGTCTAACAGCTTGGAAGGCCATTCTCGCCTCCTTCAGACACCCCTGGAATTGGAAAATAAGCATTGTTTCAGGTTCTACTCAAGAACTAATTGGGGAAATCAGATGTAAGGTATGAAATTACTTGTACCACAAGTGCTTGGTGGTTGGGGAAAAGAAAGATGGGAAAAATAAAGGAACTAAGCAGTACAGAACGAGCAGGAGCATTTATTTTTGTCTTCACTGTACTGAAATGGATACATGTTGCTAGAGGACATGAAATAGAAGCATGGCCTCACAAACACCCAAAGAGGGTTTTTTTCAGATGAGGCAGGAAACCTCTTTTGCAGGATTTTGCAACCCTTTTTATAAGGTGTTCTGATACAGGTCAATGTGGTTGGCCAAAGGAACCTCCTCTCTGGTCCCATTAGTGGAACAAGAGAAAAACACATTCAGAACAAGCAGGATGTCACCCATGTGACACTGTTTTGAGAACTAAAACCTATTTACACAAAGCAGTCCTTGAAAGAGAATGCTCCCAAAAGATTTTTCCCTTGGAAACAGATCATCCACTGCCAGGCTGAAAAACTCTCTCAGGCTCAGAAAATCATGCCCACTGGCACAGGCATCCCTAACTGGACAATGTGATTGCTAAAAAACACAGTTTGGTTTTAAAACATTCTGAACTGTGCAGAAGGTTTCTCTGAGTAAAGGAGCTCTTTCTATTATGTTTATTTGCATATTACATAGTCCATTTATTTATTATTCACAGAGGGTTGCTGTACTTATTTCTCAGACAATTTCAAGAAAACAATTTTTGCTTGTAAAGCACTCTCAAACTCTACCCAATATATGACTAGAACAACCCACCTACATTTGAACACATCTTTACATTTACAATCTGTAGCAAAGCACAGATGTTTAGAGTTGTCAAAGAATATTACAGCAACAAGTTTAACGGGAAAATTTTGCTTTTACAGAATACTGGGAAGACCATACAGTTATGCATGGAAGAAACACACATGTTCAGGTTAAAAATGAATGAGTGGAAACTTATATTTTAGAGTAACAAGTTCCTTTTAAGAGCCAGTTAACATTTGACAATGTATAAGATGTAAAATTTTTAGTGACAAAATCACTCTAAACTCAATAAATATTGCACTTTTCATTCTTCAGGATGAATTAGCCCCTGCTTAGTGACAGATAAAGAAACAAATGTAAGACAAATGATGAGACAAATAGTGTTCACAGGGAAAAGTGACATTTAAGTTTCATCACAGATCATGCAGCTTCTTCATGAGAAGACATGAAGACTCTTTCATCACTTTATAAGTGGGTAAATACTTAATATTGTATTGTAGATCCAAGAAACTGAGACATCATTTATTTTCCTGTGAAAAAAACAAAAAATATTTAGGAATATTTTTTTACCAAATAGGTTTTTTTCACAATAAAAAATATATTAAATGTCCTTTTCAGTGTACTTTTACTTGTTTCATAAATTCTTCTTTCTTCTAAATATATACTGTAAGTTACTCAGATTAGGACATTACTACTTTTTAGAACAGTAACTAAAAAAATAGATCTGGCAGTAAAGTCTATGTCTTTCAGGCAATGCTGAAATTTTGTTTACCTTTACAGTGTCTCCAGACAACTGAATTCCTTCATAATCCCTATCTTTTTATTTTTAACTTTTCTCTTTATAAGGCATCACAACCAATGAGACAAAACCAAGTTACAAATTACCAAGATCATATTCCCAAGTGCATGAAAAATATACTGAGGTTTTTAGGTCTTAGTCCACCCTTCTTTTGGGAAAAGATCTTTTGTCTTCCACCATGAAGAGACATTCATCAGGCATTAAATACCATCATGTTTTGCATTTTTAATTTTACTACGCTTAAGACACTCTGTATCTATGGTATGTCTTCTATCTGTCTGAGTTCTTCTTCTGGCCCTCAGGAACACCCAGCTAGTCCTTTTTTCCTCAGTCTCCAAGTTCTCTGCAAATCTAGTAGTGGAAAGAAACTCCTCTGTGGTGTCACAGTGGCCTTCTGGTACCACAGACTTGGTTCTTACATCTTGGACATAAGCAATGTAGCAAAAGAACTGCAACAACCTTGATTAAACTCTCATAAGCTCTCAGAACTCTCATAAATATGAAGTCCCCGTTTCCTTGTGTATTTTACACCTCTTGCAACAAAGTTTCAAGATGGGCAAAGGAAGTCATATTCAACTGCAGAATGACTTAGCTGTTGGAGTTTTGGGAGATGTGGGAGTAAATGGGATGATAAGGCAATATAGGAAGGCAATAATAGGAAATACTAAGAAAATAAAGAGAAATTAAGTGAATTTAACTGCAAATGTTGAGAAGTCAGATTTTTTTTCCTTGTAGTCAAGCACTCAGTCAAGCCATAATTTACAGCTGCTGCATGCAGGTACATTTTGTACCTGGATGCCCCTGAATGCAGGGTATTCCTGTGAAGAACACCCTGACCTCCAGCACGTTGCTTCCCTTCACAGTCACCAGATATTGATATTTGATGCTGATGTACCTTGTCCAACCACCCACAGAAAAACAGATTTGGAAAAAATTACAAGCTATAACAGAAGCTGGCGAAGTATCTCCTTCACCAATTCTTGTTTTTTCTTGTCCTTTTAGAACAATAGTATTTCACAGTAGGAATCACTTTACTTCATGCACAGTCTATACTTTTAGCTACCCATCACAGAGAAAGAGAAAAAACAGAGTCAGCTTAAGTAGGATATTTTATGATTATAAAACTATTATTGTCTTTTCTTCTGTAGTAGACTTCCTTATCTTTCTCCAGAGTCTTTAGTCCACCCATAGACTCAGTCATGAGAGAAGTCTGATCTGGTACAGCAATTTGTGCCATAAATAGCACACTGTCATACCTCAGACATAATTACTAGACCTGACTTGGGAATACAGAAGCCAGTCACTTCTCCCTTGACCCTAAGGATAAATCTACTGCTGTAACACTCACCATTTTCTCAAGAAAGAGGTCTACTGAAAATTTTTAATTAAAACATTTCAGAACTAAAATGGCTTCTGAAAACACCTACCCCACAGCTCAATACATTACAATTAGTCTGTAGCACTTAGATCTAAATACACCCACGATGCAATTCAGTACAATACTATCAGTCTGTAGAGGACACACTCCCACATCACAATTTCCAAAATACCTTCTGTTTAAAGAGGAGAAGACACTATATGTCATATCCAAGCTTTCACTAATTTTATGCGAGGCATGGTTTCAACCCTCAAGTTTGTTGTGATAATTTTACACTGTTCTTCCTTGTTATTATCATATTATTATGCTCTTCAGTTTTAGGTTATTGCTCTTCATGTACTTTCCTCTAGAAATACTTGCTTTGGAAAAGAAGTTTGGCCTCATTTGCACACACCTTGCAGAGCTTTGTATAGGCGTAACCTGTTGGAACAAAAAATATACATTAGAAAAAACAGAGTAGATTATTTTTTCAGCAAGTGGATTTCTTACATTAAAAAGAAAGCAGTAGATTTGAATTTCATTTTTATAAACCTTTGGCTCTTTGCCCTTATGAAGAGCTCAAATAAGCTTAGTTTCTCTACCTTTTTTCTAATTCTTTGATCCAAGGGTTTTTGTTACACGGTACATAACAAAAGTACTTTTAAATCACTAATATAATTAAAAGTGTTAGGGCTAGATATAGCTGACAATCCATTCACAAGCTCTCATACTCATGTCAGTGGAAAAAACAGGATTTTTAAACAACTTGTTAGATCCATTTCTTTTACTCATAAAAGCCAGGTTGCATTGTGTGTTATCTGTGGCAGACACATAGATTCCCTCTTGCTGCATGAATTCTGTGGTACCATCTTAAGTATTAAAAGATAGAACTATAGTAACTGAACCCAAAATTCTGTTACTCTTTTTCAAATAAAATTAAGGCAGTCATCTAACACTCTTTCCTGAGTATCAGTTTGGAGGTGAAGGAGTACTGTCCTTGAAATATTGATATTGTAGCCCACTGTTCTTAAAAATATCTTGCTAAATACTGTTTTGAATTTCTGGCTTTTTTCAGATTCTCCAAATCAAAATCAGGTTTAGATCCTTGCAAACAGACATTTAAGGTCATTTAACCTTAATAAGTCCAGTGATAGGGAAGAAAAACCAGATTTTTTTTCCCTAAACCCATTGCTCCAGCTATTAGACAACATCTGCAGATCAGGTGACGGCTTCAGGATTAACCTGGAAAAATGCAGATGAGTATGCAACACTACTTCCTTTAACATTTTGTAGAGCAGATCAGTCATCGAATGTCTGGGCTCAGCAAATCTGCAAGTAAAAGTTACTACTAAGAGAAAACAATTCTCCATGCAAAGCACTTCAACTCACACAAATCAAGCAACACAAAAAGGGTTTCATCTGCTTAGCCAAGATCAGGTTGATAACCATGACAGGTTGATATTGGTTTTCAATGCATTCTTCCCTGATAAAATTGAACTGCTAGAAACAGTTTGACTTATACTGGATTACATCCAGTATAGTTTCTAAGGTCATTATTTCTTTCCACCAGTTTCTTTTATAGCCACCAGAAAGTCACCTTTTATGAACAAATAAAGTTTAATCTCTTTTTTTCTTTCTAGAGAAAGGGTTTCAGGCCTGAATGGAAAGTTTGGATCTATGCCATTAGACTTGGTTTGACAGTTATAACCGTACTCAGACTGAATGAAAAAAAAGCAAAACAAAACAATATAAATCCCAAAAACCCCCAACACTCTCAGTATCAGGCCAGTGTCCTTTGGACTTAAATATTCAGGTATTTCATCTCCTATGGACAAATCACACTGTTTCAGGTTTGGGACCTGTTTGTAATAAACAGACAGTTAAAGCAACAGCCAAATACTTTAATCAGATTATTTGAATTCAGAAGCAGTTTGAATAGGATGAATTTTGATAGAAATAAAAATATTTCTATTCATACCCATGAAGAGCACAGAAGGTGATCCTTAAAGAATACCCTTTCAGAAATAAAAAAGATGAAAAAGCTCAACTTTATAGCTCAGCTTTAAAGCACATAGAATATGCAAGTTCATGACCCATATCCCCACACATGCAACTCCAAATTCTTTAGACAATATAACAGTAATATTTCTTCAAGAGTATGCAGGCTAGAAGACATTTCCAAAAAGGGGATAAAACCACAGCCTCACACGTTACATGACTGAGCCATTCATGTCTTTTCTCTAAAAAAAATGGAATCTCACTGAATTCAATCATAAGTAATCTTATCTGTGCAGAAACAGAACATTCTCTTATGACTTTCATTCTTAAAAATGTGAAAACAAACTTGGAATTGACAGCTAATAAAACATCACAAAACTGAAAATATCTAAAATAAAAGAAGGCTGGTAGATACAGTACTGGCAACTATAGTTGTGCCTCAGACTGTCTGTAAATACAGTACAGTATCTTACAGTATCTTACACTAAAATAGCTTGATTTTCTTTGATTACACTAAATAAAGTAGTGGACGATGACTGGTTTGTACATACCACAGTGCTTTTTCCATAGTATGACATCCATCAGGCACTTCTAAGTACATTGCCTTTAGCAGATTAGGGGTTTCTTATTGAATTATGCTGCAGCTGCTCTTCTGCCGGTGCTCAGCTCAAAACACCATAGAAGTACAAATGAGACACTAAACTCACTAATAGACATCACTCCAGCAGAAAGCACCTTCTTAAGTATAAAATAAAGTTATTACTAACTTATTATTACTTGATTGTATTTTTTTTAACATTTGTAACTCATCCAGAGCATATTTTGCAGAAAAGTGGCAAGATAGATATAGTATAAAAGTGTGCAAAGCACAAGCCTTTATGAAATATTTTATTTCCTTGCTGCAAGCTATTTCAGAAAACATCGTATCTACAATGTAAATACACAACATTTCAAAAAGCTTTAAAAAGCTTTAAAAATATGGGCACCTAACAGATAACAACTTGCTTTCAGATTTTACTTAGGTGTCAATAGAAAGTAAGGAGGAAAAAGAAAAGCTTGTCTTGTCTGCAGCACACTATGTATACACTGAATTAATTTGCTCAATTTATGCTTAATTTGCTCAACATATATGATGCCAAATCAAAAAAATTACAACTTCCTGTAAATTTTATCTTGTAAATGATGGAACTAGGTCCTCTTTCAAAAAAAACCACAGTTCCATGAATTCCATTGTTAGGAAAGCTTCAGAGAATTACATTAATATTGTCCATTATAATTATGCTTGTGATTCCATCAAACCAATGTCACATATTTGCTCAGACTTGTTAAAAATAGATATGGAAATGATCATTGCAAGAGATAAATAATTAATTCTGGTGCAAGACATTAGATGTATCAAAGGTTAACTTCAGTGTGATTATCTTCTTCTGATGGTAAGCTATGACATTCAAGCAGGAACTGTGAATTCAAGTATTTTCACATAATTTATGAATGCAACATAGCACGTATTACCTTCCCTGAGCTATTCATATTTGGCATGAGGCACTACCCACATTAATATGAAAAGTTAAGATTTTGAAATATTGGGGTTTATCCAAAACAAAGTCATAAGTAATTTAACTAGATAGGGAACAAAAAAGTCACATTAATTTCAATATCAGATAATGAAAAATTGCATGTTTAGAGTCTGATGCATCCTGGACTAAGGTATTCTGATCAGGGACTAAGCAACTTGGCAGAAAAACATGGGTATAAGGAAGGTGACCTCAATGTATACACAGTCAGCATTCTAATAGCACTTCATGTATGAAACCCATAAAAGAAATAGAATCTTTAACATTCACACTATGTTTTAAATGTTCAAGAAGGATACCACTGCCTATTGATTCTTCTTAAAAAAAGTATAAAGCTGCTGCTATGGGAGTCAGTTCCACTATTGCCACCTCTTTTTCTGTAACCATCCCTGCCTTTCCCAGTTGTCTAATGCACCTCATGAGTCCTGTATTCCAACAAGATGCCCAGAAGATGGCATGAAATGTGACAAACATATTTCACTCAGGGCAATCAGCTGGTCTTGCAAGAACTCAGTATAGCTCCCAAGGTTAAATAATGTGATGATGCAATGAGGAAAAAAAGGTTCAAAAATAATGTCCTTTTTAAACTTGGTTCTTGTCAAAACATTCATTCCTCCTGTTCATTTCAGTTATATTGGAGGGTTTGGAAAAGCATGTTTCTGTTAAAAGCATATTTTGAATCTTTCCACTGAAAACAACGTACTTTGTACTGCAGGACTTTCCACATCACCTGAGTACCTAACAAAATCTAAAGGTGCAGCCTACCTGCTGCCACAGATTGTGGTTGATTCCTTTCCTCTTCCCACATGAGCTAGTGAACTGCTATTTCACAGAAATATACCATCAAGGAGTGCATTTCAGGACTTTTTCTGAAACACTACCTATAAGAAGCGACTTTTTTTCTTTTCCGACAATGTGCATGAAACATCTTGTGATATGATAAACCCTTACTACTGAAAAACCAATGAAAAGCAATAAATATCCAAATTAGTCCTCCATACTCCTACTACTTGTGTGTATGTTTGTAAAACATCTATTAGTTTAACAGAAAAATGAGTGGACTCTGTTTTTTCATAGTCAAAATACTCACACAACTAAAAATTTAGCAACATGAAAACAGAAAACAACCTAAGCTTGGATGCTGCAAGCTTCCAGGGCTGCGACAGCTGTAATGCTGTCAGCCTGGATTAACAGTGAGCAGTGGACTAAATCAGTGGCCAGAACAGGCAAAGAGGCAAAGGCAGTTTCTGGTGGAAGTCTTCAGCAACACTCATGGCTGACCATTGCTTAGTTCCTGCTAAAGTCCATGGAAGTTTTACTAAAGATATTAGAAAAAAAAGGTATTTGGACAACTATTGAATACTCTGGCAAATGCTGGCCAGAAATGAGGCCATATTGTGAAAGTCAGCAGTATGGGGACTGTAAGCTGAGAAAGCTGAAGGTCCTGTAACAAAAACAGTGTGTTTACAGAGAGTTGTTCTAATCACGTTATAATTTTGACCTAAAAAATAATTAAAAATTGATGTTTAGTGTACAATACAGCTGCACTTAAACCTCCTGTTTTCATAAAAAGAAGAAAACTGTATGAAAAGGTCACAGTCTAATTTCATGACCATATATTTACTCTTTATTCTCACAGTGAAAATATCTAATTGAAAAGAGCAAACTAATATTTACTTATTATGAAGTTATTTTAGTCAATATCTAATTTCTTAATATTGATTACTATTTAGACATTTAAAAGGTACTCTACAGCAGCAATAATACTTACCTGTGCTTGTAAACATTCAAGATATCAACAAAAAGCAGTATGCTAAAATACGTTTTGTTTAGCTATCTAAAAAGCAGAATTTAATTAACAAGCAATTTAAATACTCAGCAGTTACATATGTTGTTTAAACAATGCAGATTACTGTTATAAAATACATCTAAACCTTGTCTTGATTAGACATTATGAATTCTGATTTCTCTTTCAGAGATATATTACCAAAGGAAGAAATGGCCAGGGTTGGTTTCATTGGGTTTTAGAGATTTTCTTTATTTTAGGGGTTTGGTTGTATTTTTGTTGATTGTTTGCTTGGTTTTCCCTTCTGTGGCAAGGCATATTTGTCTCTTTAATACTAAACTTACAAAAAATTACAAAGGTTCTTTCAATTAAAAGGGTCCTTTAGTGTCTCATTTTAAACTACTGGCATAATGACGTATGAAATTCACCTGTATGGTGGCATTCTGTGGTGGGTATTCAGAAATCTAAGATCATAAACTCAGCTTAGTGAATGAAGGTAAATGTTCAAGCAAGCATGAAACCTTGCATTTTTCTCTCAGTTTGTGTAAATATTGGGCTGTATACTGTGCACAAACCCTTGGCAAACAAACCTAATGAAGAAATTAAGATAGCAATGAGAATAATTTTTTTAATTATTAATTTTTAACACTGACCTCAAAGAGTAGATCTTGAAACAGTAGTTTGAAATACTATCAGACAGGAAGTCTACATAGTCTCTGTCCTCTTCCTTTTAACTATTCACCCTATATTAACAATTGAGGCTATCTTAACTACTCAATTTGGGTCTTCTCTGTAGGCAGAAAACACATATATTCTTTTCTTAAAAAACAGGGACCTCTGCTCCTATAAAATTACAGAATTACAAATAATCCAAATGACAAGGTTTTGGGGAGAATATGGTGTGCATAGGGGAAGGAAGAGTTAGGGGGAGGTCTGATTTAAAAGCTAAATGCAGTCTTTCAACTTACTTTATGTCAGATCTTTCATCGATAGTTTCCCAACTTATTCCTGAATTAGAGGGCTAAAAGTGTGCCTTTTGTGAGTCGAACAGTGTCCATCAGACAGAGTACAGGGAAAACAAATTTTACAAGAGGAATGGATCAGACAGTTAAACAAAATCAAAATAAAGCATTTCAAGCCTGTCATCAACCATACTATTCTCAGAGAGTAAAATCTGGGGCCTGGTTGACCACTGGGCAGGAGAAAACTCTACAGGTTCAGCCATATTCATCATTCACTGCCTCTCTAGCAAAGGAAATCAGGAATTTTCACTAGGCACTATTGGGAGTTGAAGAATGTAATAAAAACATTGACATTAACTGCAAAGGTTAATTGACCATTTCCACAAAAGGGAACGAGTTCAAACAAAACACTTCTCTACTTTTCACCAACTACACACAAATATGTTTTATGATATAAAATCCTCCACACAGTCACAGGCAATCAGGGAAAATTCCACATAAATGTAGCAGATTTTTTTATTACTAGTGGATTAGAATAATTTGTAAGTTTTGTGAGATGCCCAAACCTTACCATGAGTTCATGAAAGGGCTTCAAGATTACAAAGAGAAATTATCAAGTTATTATAGAAGTAAATAGTAAAACTGTGGTTGCAGACCTAACCATTCTTGACTATACGTATGATACACATATCAGAAATATATTATATATATATATTTAAGCACACACACACATATATCTCATATATATTATATATATCATATATAAATATGTCTCATATTATTTTTATATATATATATATCATCTATATCATAGACAATAGGACAAGAAGATCATTTAAGCCCCTTCCAGCTGAATTGAAATGTTCTCTTCTGAGCTTGAAGGGACCTTAAAGATCATCCAGTTCCAACTCCCTTGCCATGGGCAGGGACACCTTTTATGGACCAGACAGCTCAGACCAGGCTTTGACAGTTCCAGCAATGGGGCATGCACAACTTCTCTGCGCAACCTGTTCTGGTACCTCAGCACCCTCAGTGTAAAGAATTTATTCCTAATGTCCAATCTAAACCTATCCTCTTTCAGTTTTAAGCCATTATCCCTTCTCTATCACTTCATAAAAATTCCATTTCCAAAATTCCCTCTCCAGATCTCTTGGAACCCTTTTAGATACTGGAAGGGGCTCTAAGGTCCCCTAGACTTTCCCCTTCTTTGAGCCAAACATCCCCAGGTCTCTCAGCTTGTCTCCATAGCAGTTGTGCTCTAGCCCTGTGGCTCTCTGAGTTGGTCTATGTCCCTCCTATGTTGGAGACCCCAGACCTCCAAGATCTCCAGGTGGGGTGTCAGCAGAGCACAGCAGTGGGGCAGAATCTCCTCCCTTGACCTACTGGCCATGCTGTTTTTGAGGCAGCCTGGGACACAAAGGGCTTTCTGAGCACACATTGCCAGCTCATGTTGACCTCATTCACCAAAACACCCAAATCCTTCTCCTCAGAGCCGTTCTCAATCCCTTCTCTGCCCAGCCTGTTCTTACACTTGGCGATTGCCCCAACACAGGTGCAGGACCTTGCATTTGGCCTTTTTGAACTCCCTGAGGTTTTCATATTCCCAAGTCTCAAGCCTGTCTAGGTCCCTCTGGATAGCACCTCTTCCTCCAGCATGTGACTGCACTACAGCTTGGTTTTGTCAGTAAACTTGCTGTGTGCACTCAAGCATCCATGTCACTGATGAAGGCGTTAAACAGGGTTGGTCCCAATACCAACCCCTGGGGACAAAGATCATGGGTCGCCACTTGGACATTCAAGCTTTTGACCACAATGTTTTGAGTGCGACCAGCCAGCCAATTCCTCATTCGCTGAGGGATGTCAAATCATCCCTCAAATCAATACTTCTCCATTTTAGAGACTAAGATGTTGTGCAGAACAGTGTCAAATGTTTTGTATGAGTCCAGGTAGATGACATCTGTCACTCTTTCCTTACCTACCTCTGCTGAGGCATCATCACAGAATTTGTCAGCAAATTTGTCAGGCATGATTTGCCCTTAGTGAAGCCATGTCAGCTATCATCAATCACTTCCTTATTTCTGTGTGCCTTAGCATACCTTCCAGGAGAAATTCCTTTAAATGTGTCACTGTTCATGAGGGTGAAGAGATCACTCTTTATCCCTACACTTTCCTTCCTGAAGATGTCAAAGACACGATGAGGTCTTTGCTCCATCTCCTCTTCTCCACGTTGAATGGGCCAAATGACCTCAGCCACACTTCATATAGCTTCGCCTCAGTGCAATTCACCATCCTCGTGTCTCTCCTTTGGACAGCTCTAATAGCTTAATTTCTTATATTGCAGTGCCCAAAACTGGACACAATATTCAAGGTGAGGTTACCCCAGAACAGTGCAGAGCAGAGCAGAGCAGGACAATTCCCTCCCTTGTCCAGCTGGAGATGCTGGGTCTGATACCCCCCAGGTCACGCTTGTCCCTCCTGGCTGCCAGGGCACTGCTGACTCATGTTCAACTTGCCAGGGACCAGGACCCCCCCTTTCCATGGTGCTGCTTTCCAGCCTCTCATTCTCCAGTCTATACACACAACCAGGGCTGTCCTTGTCCCAATTTGGTACCATTGGCAAACTTAGTATTCCTTTATGTCCTCTGTCCAAATTGTTAATGAAGATGCTGAAGAGCACAAGGGTGAGGATGGAGCACTTTTGGAGCCCCACTGGTGACAAGTCACCAGTCTGACGCCACCCCATTCACTATAATCCTCTGCACCCAATCTGAGACCCTCCTGCTCACTCATCACTTAACACAGTTATTGAGTTGATATTTTGTCCAGAAGGAGACCCTGAGATTGGCGCAGGTGGTTAGAGTATGGTACTAAGAATGCCAGGGTCGTGGGTGTGATCCACTGGCCATTTGCTGTAGGACTCGATGATATTTGTGAGTCCCTTCCAACTCAGAAGATTCCATGGTGGCAAAGTCTGCAATAGCTAATTTTCTGCTCTTGTTTCAGCAAGTCAAATGCCTGCCCATACAATACAAGAATATCATCATGTAAGTATTGGGTCTCCAAAGGCCCAATAGTTATGAAAAAACAAGCCTTTTTATGAAAGATATCTCTTTAAAAATACACATCACAGAAAATATATATATCTTGTGAGAAGAAATTTAATGCACAGATGTCAAACATGAACTTTACTTGATATATAATAATAATACCAACCCAAATAATTCTAAATGCTTATTCTTGTGAGTCAAGGTGAAAAGTCATATTACAAGACTATATTAATTATCTAAATATATCTTTATGTTTTGATGTGCTGTTTCATTCTCTTTCTCAGATACTTTTATAAAAAGGGGCATTTGATTGCATTATATGCAGAACACAAAAAAGATTCACAAATATTCAAACAGTTGTTTCATATAAAATGCCACACAGAGCTGGAACCAGGTGCCATGTTTTATTTCCATTTTATTTATTGCTCTTATGAATTTATGTGTCTCATTATAGAGTAATTCTGATGGAATTTGGAGATTTTGAACTATAGTCATTAGTGATTTCTTCAGAGGGGATAAACTGTGATCCAAAAATTCAAGCTGTAAATAATAACTTCATTTTTAATATATATGCAATGTTTTATTTACAATCATCACTTTATTTATCTATTAATTGGTCTTTCTGAATCTGACAATCTTCAAAATATTGACTTAATACAAATTGTCTAAGTTTGAATAAATCATGATCTGAAGATCCTGGAAACTTGGAAAATACACCAATGATTTTATATCTGGTATCCCACACCAACTATATATTGATGGAATTAAAAAATTTTCAATTTCTTTACCTTGACTCATTAGTCATCATGTGGTGATACACGCATTACCAAGTGCATGCAGTCTGCAGCTCCCATGACAGCTAGAAATCCAACATTCTCATAAAATTCATTAATTACTTGCTGCAGTGATTATTATCTTGTGCAAAAGTTAATAAGATTATTATTTCTGCTGAAAAGTGTACTTATAAATCACTGCCAATGAGAATATTAACTTGCACTGCATCAGCAGAACCCGTTGAAGTAACAGTTAATGTAGGTGTAATCTTCAATTGTTATAAGCACTCTGCCAGCCCTAAAATCAAGGCACAGAAGGCAACAGTTATTTTGCCAGTTCTGTGTCCACAGGTGTTTTTCAATTAGCTGTCAGAAAATGCTGCATACTCAAAAGTCCTATAGTAAATGGAGTTAGATTGTTTTGATGTTTCCTTATATAAAGGAAAAGTCTCAGAACAAGCTTTCTTAGCTAGTGACCTAGGGTCTTAAATTTCTGCAAAGTTAAAGGTTGCTTTTAAAGATGCAAGTCAAAAGGGTTATAATAAATTATAATTTTTAAACCGTAAAATTTACAACCTGTAAAGCTAATTTTTACATATAATGCGCAAGTCAGGTGATTCTTAAGCACCGTGTTCACTGAAATTAATCAGTATCTTTTCATGCCTTCCCACAAGTTGATTCATAGAGTGTTAAGGGATTGGAATGGACCTTAAAGATCGTCTAGTTCCAACCCCCAATGCCATGGGACAGGGACATCTCTCTCTAGACCAGACCCCAAAACAATCGGGCTTCGAACACCACCAGGGATGGGGCCTCCACAACCTCCCTGAGCAACCTGTTCCAGCATCTGGTCTCCTCCACAGTAAAAGATTTCTTCCTAAGTCTAAACTAAATTTCCCCTATTTCAGTTTGTACTCATTATTCCTTGTCCTATCATTCCTGATAAAGAGTCCCTCTCCAGCTTTCCAGTGGGGCCCTTCAATTGCTCAAAGGTTGCTAGGAGGTTTCCACATTTTTTCCTTCTCTTCTCCACACCATTCAACAGCCACAACTTCCCAAAAATATGAGAGATGCTCCAGTCCTCTTACCCACTTCTTGGCTCTCCTCTGGACTTGCTCCAACCAACTTGCTCCATGTGCTCCTTCTGTAGGGACACCAGAACCGTACACAGCACTCCAGTGGGGTCCCACAAGAGCAGAGCAGAGGGGCACAATCACCTCCTTCACCTGCTGGCCGCGCTCCTTGGGACGCAGCCTGGAACGCGTTTGGCTCTCTGGGCTGTGAGCGCGCGCTGCCGGCTCGTGTGGAGATTTTCATCAACCATCACCTCCAGGTCTTTCTCCTCAGGGCTGCTCTCAGTCACTTCCCTGCCCAGCCTGTGGGTGTGTTTGGGATTGCCACGACCCGAGTGTAGGTATTTTTGTGCTTTATTCTGTGAGGGAAGTGTAGGACCTTGCCCTCTGCTTTGTTGAGCTCCATGAGGTTTGCATGGACCCACTTGTCAGGCACCAGGGTCCTTCTGGATGGCATCGCTTCCCTCCAGCGGGTCAGCTGTAACACACAGCTTGATGTCACCAGCAAACTTGCTGGGGGGGCACTCAAAATCACTGTCCCTGTCACCAGCAAAGTCAGTGAACAGTATCAGCCCTGGTTGCAACCCCTGAGAAATACTGTTTGTCTCTGGCCTCCACATGAACAATGAGACATTGATCACAACTCTTTGCATGCAAAGAGATATTGCATGCATGAGATCATGCGCAGACATTGCATCTCTTCCAGCGAGAAGTAAATTTTGCCAGTTGCAAAAGTTAAAGGAAGGAATTTTGTCAATTCATGAAGAAAAGAAGAAGAAGAAGAAGAAGAAGAAGAAGAGGGAGAATGGAAGAAGAAGGAGAATGGAGAGAAGAAGAGGGAGAATATCAACCAAATCTCCTCAGTTATGTCATTATTCATATTTATCCTTTTTAATTACTTGTTTTGTATATTTTCATATTAATATGTATCAAGCTTTGCAAGACTTGCTGTTGAGCTTCAGCCGGTTATACAATTGCTTTGAGTTTTCCCTGCAAAAACAAGACTTTTCCCAATGGGTTATGAGCAAGGGTGAGCTTAAAATGCAGTTTCTGTGACTATTCATGCATGTGATTGATACTTGCTCTTCTAAGACTTCCAGCAAGTCTCATAGCATCTGCTTGGGAAGTATAAAGAGGAGTAGATCATGTTTTAACACTGAAGTCTATTTACAAAGTCAGCAAGCAGAAAAAAGGGCAGATTCTAAGAATGATCCTGATGTGATGAACCTCCATGACAGTCTGCTAATCTGCTAGAGTCTCAGTCTAATGTGTTCCAGATCATCATTCATTAAAAAATGTATAAAAGTCAGCTAGCAGTAGGTTGGAACAGAGGGGATGCTTTCCTGGACTCCTGAGAAATTCAGCTCATGCTGAAATTCTGCAGTATCAAAGGGTGAGACAATTCATTTTTTCTCTTGTTGTTTAACCCACGTGGTTTCTTCTAACTCAACTCCGTCAGTGATTTCTTACCATTGAAGCTAATAAAATGCTGCAGAAATCTCGCATTTTAAGCTTCAACATAATGAACTGCAATGAAAAGACTCTCAAATGAAATCCTTTTTTTCCTTTCCTGTCTCTCCTTTCTCAGCTGAACAACTGGTCAATCACCAAAATATTCCATCCACAGTCACTGCTTAAAAGTAACCTGTCAAGCACGACATTAGGTGTTTAGTTCGTTAATCACTTTAGAATACGAGTTCAAAATTCATATATCTCTTAAGAATATAATTAGGATACCTCAATTCAACCAATGGAAAATTTAAAATAAAAACTTTTTAAACAAAATGAGTGCTGGAAAGAAATCTTGAAAAAAAATGTAAGGTTGATGAGGAGAAAGAAGATTAGTTGTTTTTAGAACTGTTTTTGCAAAAAGACCAACCTTGCACCTGGGAGATGCTAAAAACGTTCAGTGTGAAAATTTCGTGTATTTGTGTTAGCTTTGGGTTGTTTTCTGTGTGCAGAAAGAAGTGGAATTCTGTCAAAGATAACAGGATGTTGCTAAAGACATAAAAGCATTTTTCCATAGACTTGGGCCCTCTTCTAGGGTGGAAGAGAGATAAGAAGCTTGGACATTGTAAAGCAAAATCTTATGAAGGATTGCCCCAGGCCTTTCTGATATGTGAAGCCGGGAACTGCCTGAGCACTTTTTGCCCCTGTTAAGATGGAATAAGCTTAGCAGTGTATGGGTGCTCCTTTTGCCAGCATGGTGGTAGAATAGATCTATTCTTTATACTTCAGCTGTGGATTTTGTCCATCTTCATTAATTTCATACATTTCTGTTCACACATATTTGAATCTCTACAGTATGGTGGAATTTCTTGGTTTTCTCCTTAAAATGAAATAATATATATGTTTAAAAGTGCATGTATAATCCATTATCAAATATATTTAGCATTTTTTACCATTAACACTTATTTAATGCCCATTAAAAGCAAAAGACAAAAAATAAATTTTCCTTGTGATTCTCACAATAATTTACTAAAATATCCTGTCCATCAGTTTTGAAAGAGATCATTTTTATATGAAAATTAAGAAATAGGTTACTAAACCCCCTTTTTCTTCCACCTGAAGTAGTATGGGTGGTTCATAGGGCTTTTTATAAAATAACTGATTTTTATTAACACAATGTCAGACCAAAAGCTATATGTGCATTTAGTGACAATTTCAGGTTAAAGAAAGATACTCAGTATAATAAATGGCAATAACCACTACCAATAATAAGGGAAAAGACTGATTTTTAAACCCTACATTTAATATTCTCATGGTACTTAATTCAGTCATCAGTATTCAAATCCATTGACATCTGTGGGAGCTCAGAGAGCTCAGCAACTTGCATAAGTACCTAGTAAATTGCTAGATTGAGCCTTAATCCTGCAGACAATGTTATGGGTGAGGGGGAAATCTAATTAGAGTAAGATTTTTTTTTCGTGTTTATTTACCATATGAGTTCAAAGTAAGATCGCACAATTTACTTTATAATACAATCAAAATCAAGAAGTAACTACAAGTTGCTTTGTAGGTCTGATCCTCGTACAAGACTTTTATAAATTATGAGTCAAGAAGATATAATTAACATTTATACGTCTCTGGGGATTTAAAAAACAAAAAACATTTTGCAAAGTAAACTTGCATAATTGTGATTAGTAAGATCATAGTCACAGTCCCTAGTTGAATGCAGGCCGTTGAAGTTGGCTGCTGATGGCTGCATTTGCACAGGTGTGACCATGTGTCCATGTCCAGCTATAGTCTGTCACACAGATTCAACCCAGAAGCTTTGTGGTGCTTAAGCAGCAAATTTTCCATGGGGTTTCCCAGGCCAGGTCCCACTAAACTAGGTCAGGAGTTGTGCAAAACTCATGTCAGTCAGATGTTTTCTTTCCCAAGAGTAAAAATAAGAGGAATTAATTGCTGAGTAAAACACACATATAATGATGCTCCCAGCTGTGTGTACTGAAATGAAGCCTGCTCTGAAGACTTTTATCCACTTCAGTGAGTGGAAGCTTCCAGCGGAATGTGAAGCAACTTGGTGCAGCCCGATTTTCAAAGGATACAAACATCTGGTAGTTTACCTAACAGAATGGATGAACTAGACTCAAACACTGAGGTTAATGCACTACTAGAAGAAGAAGTTCCATATGGTTTTATTTTTGTTTGGTATGCAAACAGTAACAAATAAACTGAGGACCTGATTCAGTTCCTAACCATATGAATACTCCTATACACTGTATTATCAGAATTTGAAAAAAACCTCATAGAGATACATATGAAGAAAGGTTTTCTTTTTACTCTACTTACTTAGTAGCAGTGTAAAATTCTCTTACTGGAACTACTACAAGAAGCTTCATTTCAAAACTTGAAAGAATAACACTTTTTCAGGAAAAAAGCAGTCCAAATAGTTAACATCTTTTAAAAGTAGATTTTATTTTTTAAGTTTTTGCTAGCAAATGTCCAAATATTTACATGAGGTTGGGAGTTGTTGGGTTTTTTCTTTTTCTAATTTCCTATACATGGTTACATTTTTTTTTCTTCTATAGTGTTGTCAGGTTTAGAGCTAGCTGAAACTCACTAGCTCACTTATTTTCTGTTGTGAGATATGATTTTAGAAGAAAGGAAAAACACAGGCTCAAACTTAAGACTATAAGGAAAATTTATTAACTAGAAAAAAATAAAATGAAAAGTCTAAATGAAACTTCCAGAACACTTCCCTCCCCTACTCACTTATTTCCTTCCCACCTGACAACATAAAACAAAAGCTGGGATTTTAAATCAGTTATCACTTCTAAAATAATCTTTCTTCAACTCTCATAGGGCAAGGAGTCTTCGTTTTCACCACCTTGGAGATATGTCCACCAGAACAGT